>JAODIE010000010.1:443633-533162 GCA_027575565.1 Diploeciton nevermanni
TCGAAAAATTGTCTACAGACGGAAAACTATAAAGGTTTGATGAATGCTGATTATATTTTCTTGTAGTTGTTCAATTGATATGTGTAATATGTTTTAAGTTATAGTGAAATGTTTAAAGATCCTCTTAAAGTTTGTTAATTTTGAAGCATTTGTTAAATTTATCGATGATGAGAAATCGATGAAAACTTTGTTGCTTATTTGTTTACATTGGTTATATACTCCGCAAATTTTGTAGCTATAACTTGATTGTTTGATCTAACCCTTATAACTTCATATACCAATCATTTATTGCTGCGTATTTTTTTAAATTTGAAAAACTTAGCAATTTTTAAAACAATTAGAAGTTTGTTTTAATCAATTTAGAAGTAAAAAAGAGAGGAATTCTGTAGATATAAACAATCTTTTTATCTCATGTTTAGTCTTTATTAATTATTAGATCAAGTTTAGAATATTTAATTTACCTATACATTTTATCATCGTACAATGTTCACTTGCTCTTGCTGAAGTCAAAATGTCTTTATTTACTTTATCTTCAAACATTGTTTGATATAACTTGCAACCAACTTTTGCGGACGTACCTGCCAATCATTTAGGATAGCCTTTGGTGTAGTAACCTAAAAGAACGAAAAATAATAACAAGTTGACCGAGAAGAAGAGCAACAGTTAGTATTATATCTGACCTGATCGCTATTAAATCGATTCAAAAACGCTACGCACACAATAGCTCCTCTAATACCAGCATAATGCGTAAGGGCAGCAAAAGTAGTTGCCTCCATTTCAATATTTACCACTCCATAATGCTTAAGCTTAACTAGGAATGCCATCTTGTCCTGCTCCTTATACTCACAGAAAGCGCCATCTAGTCGTCCTTGCCCTTCAATAAGGTCAATTAATCTCAGTTTCATACACCTAACCGCAGAAAATACCTTCATAAAAATCACTCGTACACATTGTTTTTCCAGTAACAACCTCATACGGATCCTTTAGATCAGCACATGCTTTAATGTCTCTCGCCAGCTGCTGATCCAATATCGCTGGTCGCCGTATCATCTTGTCCATCACAGGCATCTCATAGTATTCATTGAGTTTTCCATCAACAGCACCATCGCTAACAACCACAGTACCGCCTTCCACACCAACGCCTCCACATGTTCCAATTCGGATGAAAACTGGGTCCTTGACACGAGCATGGTACATCAATTTGATCGTCTCGTTGAGGAGAATGTTGATTGAGGAAATGCCCATTCCATGCTGAAATGCACTTGCATTACATGTTCCAATTGGGCTGTTAATTTAGTGCGTACTTACACTGACTGAAAGAATGGGTCCTACTTTGTACATGCTATATCGGTGGGAATTCATAGTGAGGTCAAGAAGAGTCGAACCTGCAGGCAATTCGCAGTGGATTTCTTTCATCATATAATTTGCGAAGGCCTCCATGCGTTTTGCAGTACCACCCATGCACACGTACTGCAAATATATACAATATTCATGACATAATTACAGAAGTGCCTCGCCTAAAATCTAAACAAAACACTGATAAACAAATTGGTTGAGATTCATGGTACACAAATGCATAGAGCAGTTTAGTGTAGTAAACTTTGACAATTCAAAACATACAGAATAAATTGTCTTGAAAAGATAAAATTCCTATGCTTAAAATAGAGTCTGAACAATTGAACGTAGCAAAGTATCATTAATCATACTTGATACTTAGTAGTTTGTAATGTACTGCAAGTATCGGCAACCTTTGTAATTACCTTAACATCTCCGAACATCTTGATCAAATCATGAGAGTCACTTTCCAGTGCCAGATGATATAGAACATCTCTTTTCATTAGCTCAATATTGCAATTGCGAAGTTTAACTGTTCCGTCTGGGTACCTACCGGTAAAAACTGATTTTTAGTACTTTCTCAATATAATAATAAACAGGGATGGTAGGTTGTCTTACGTGGTATCATTTTTTGGTTTTTCTACGCCATTTTGGCTACCATCAGCCATTTAGTCGTTGTTTTGGGAATTTTCTGCGCGTCTAGAATCTACTTCCAGATGTCATCGCACCGCGTGTTGATAGATAACTGAGTTGATACTCGTGGGCACATAAGTTTATATTAGGTAGGCAAGTATAGAAACGGCTATTTACTAAGTATTGATTATAACCATTAACTTTTGTTATTTTAGAGTATTTTTAATTGTGTTAGGATTAACTTTTTAGCTACAAACTATGGTACTCAAAATATAGTTAACCTACACGGTATTATTTTTGCATTAGATGGAGCAAAAACCAACTGGCTTAGTGTTATTAGTTGCAATGAATTAAATTACGTTTAGCATTTTATAATTTTAATATCTCTTTAGATTTATCATTTACCAGAAAATTAATTATATATTTGCAAATGTGTGTTCAGTTCAACCGAAAAAATTCAATACTATATAAACTATATTAAGAGAGATAAATATTCATGCAAATAAAACATCATAATCTTATCAGATTGGTGTGTAAATAGTTAAGAGATTAGGCGGCAATAAAAATGTTTAAAAGTAAATTACTCTATCAATTAAAAATCTAAGAATTTACGATCGTTTGATTTAAGGTATAGAGCAAATTAAGCAGTTATTGAACTGTTTCTTTTCTATTTCGGAGATTTTTCAGAAATAATAACCTAATCTTTAGTTTCTTTTAAGGTTTTTTTATGTTAATCTGCTAGAAATTTTGTCTTTAATAATAATTTGTAGATTTGTAGACCCAGTGAAATTTTTTAAAATTACATATTTTTTACAAATACAATAAAAAACACTTACTAATTTTCACTTCATTGACTGAAGAAAGCAACATGCAGAAAACGTTTTCACAAGTGACTAAAAGTCAGTGTTATACTGAAATTTTATCAACGATACTCTAATATTATCTGGTTATGATTAAAGGAATATCACCAATTTTCGACAAAAACGTTAAAGTAAAATTCAATTCAAATCGTTCATCATTTTATTACGACTGCATTCTTATCTTTACGTGTCGATAGTTTTTGAATATGTATTGAGTTGCAGAAAATTATGGAACTTATTTGGAATTCTTAATCTCAATGATTGCTGCTCTATCAATAAAGTACATTTCTCAATAATAACAAATTCAACTAAATAAACCAATAATAATACACAATGCTTGATGTTCCAAATGATAGTAGTTCCATTAGAATAGTTATTTGTGTTTTACAAAATCTTCCGCACTAATAGGATGAACACTTCTAAAAAACAAACAACCAATATAGCCCCGTAACTTGAACAATATCGAATACTTACGATGTCGAAGATAAATGCCGTCCTTGTTTCATATACTTGAAGTTAATATTATTACTCGCCGAGCCAAGACTAACAGTAGTTGGCTGAGCAAACATCTAGAGTTAAAATGTAGTATAGTGAAGGAATTATTCCTAACAAGCAAAGATATTTAGATATTACCGGAATGCGCTTGTAGCCATCAAAACTCTCGTAGATCTTTACATGCAACTCGGGTTTGATTGGAATGAGGAACAATTGTGGTTCGATTGAAGTTCGTTTGGTTCGGATTAACTGCAGCTGCCTCACTGATCTAAACCAAACCAAGGTAATAATTTGCATCAACTCAAAGCTGACAATGACTTAGTTACCTTGGAACATAACAAGGTGCAACGTAAATCTTCCTGCTAATCTTATCCCTAATCCTGCCTTCGATCAAAATCAAATCCTCTACATCATCCGAGATGAAAATCGTGTTCTTGCTTGATGTATTTGGAAGGAAACTCTTCTCCATATAATAATAGATTTCCTCAACTCTCAAACTCCTATAGATTGGTACTCGCCACAAGATACTCAGTGCCAAGTTAATGGACACATACTTCCATAGACGGGAGTAGAGTCCGTGTACGGGATCACTGTTCAGAAGCATCGCCTCCGAGAGAACTGCAGCTCTGATGAAGAATACTTTAGTTGCAACCATGGCACGCACATTATAATCACACGGACGGTTCGTGAGAAACGACAGAATTCCGATGCAATTGCCACTAATCACATAGTGATTGCTGGCATGGTAGTAATCCACATCGCAGAGGTAATCTTTAACTGGCAACGCACCGAATTGTTTCAGTCTGTGACCTACAGCTTCATCGGTTGTGAGTGTCATACATGCCAATCCATAGATTATCACATAGATGCCATTACTAGAGACACCTTTAGTGAGGATCAACTCATCCGCTTGGTATTGGCGCTCGACGGTAGCTTTGTACAAGGTGTCAAAACCTTGGACTGATTCGAAGAACGGCAGCCATTTTAGAATCTGTAGCGGGGAGTTGATCTGAGAGGCGGACATCTTGAGAATCGGCTTGCGTAGCTTCTCGACTCGGTAGATAAGGTCCTGATGCTCGATTTCATCCGTGAAGCCCATCAACTTCAACGCAGTGATTGTCTCTCTCATGGTTGCAATACTAGTATTAACAATCCTCTTCGTTTTCGACAACACCGCGACACTAGTGAATTTGTACTGGATATTATTTAGCTGTGCTAGAATAACAGCTTTCTCCTTGACGATTTCCTTCTCGATTGCTTGCCGTAGTTCGGCATTATCCACAATGGTTGGTAAAATATGCAACACCTCATGGTAGGAAAACAGTACCGAAATAGCTCGGTTATAGCCAATCAAAACCCGATTTTCAATTTTATAATCACAATAGCGGATTACCAATATCCGCAGTCGGTAGAACAATGTAAGAATTCTAAGTAACCTCAGCTGGCCAATGGTCAACAGTGGCATGAAGACAGCATACCCGTAGATTGTATACCTCATGCAGGTGACCTTAGTAATTATGAGCACAATCTGGATCGTATTAATGATCAACATGATGCAGTCAAAGACATTCCAGAAGTTGGTAAAGTACTGCCATGGATTGACAGCATGTAAACCCACTTTAATCTTCAACATCACATCGAGCAAGAAGACAAAGTAAGGTATTAGGCAGTATAACTGCATTAAGCATGTCTTGAATAGAGTCCAGTAGAATATACCAGTGTTGAGGAGGATGAAGAGGTAGATTACTACTTCATAGGCAATATGTTGGACTATTTCGAAGAGATACAACTGCCATTTGATTGATGTTGTCGTGGTTGCTGTAATATCACGAATATCTTGATTGATTCTGACCAAGATCTTTTTGAGATTTTGAATTAACGAGCGTTTGTATAAGATAGACAATTCTGAGATCTCAATGTGGATACTTTTTGATAAAGTGGTGACATCTAACGAGCTTAGGAGCGCCTTAAGATCGGATTTCTCAATCAAACCACGTTCACGTTGACGCAGGAAAGAGACCCGTTGAGTTCGAAGAATCAACAATCTTAATTCTCTACAACATCAAACGAAACATTATTAGAACGAACGTATTAAATGTTAATACACCTTACTTCAAACGTTCCTTCTTCTCATATGGCGTCAATAAAGCGCCAGAATTCTCTTGACACTCCACACAACTCGGCTTAAACCCATAACTCTCCTTGTTCTCAGTCCCACTATCTTTATTCCCCTCCTCCCAATCTCTTAGATTAGTAGCCTCTTGAATCACCTGCCAGTTGGCATCTCCATACCCTCTGTCCATTTGGAACATGTGAACGTAAATCTCCCTTGTATTTTCTAGCAAAGCCAGACTACTCTCAATATTGCTCCTTCTAGCTGCACTCACTACATTGGTGCCGAAGTTCCGAAAGAATAGCTTCACAACCGTGTTATCCATAATGACCTCACATGTGATCATAATTAGAGCGATCTGATAGGTCTTCTCGATGAAGCTGTGTGTTAGTGGATGATGTAGGAGTATTTGGAGTTTGCACAGTTCAAGCACACCTCGTCTCATGAAGATCATCATCATGATTGCATTCGCATTGTGCTTCGTATGTCTCCTCATAAAGGGATACACAATGAGTACAACCAAGCAACGTGCTACGACTCTAAACATAAAAGCACACAATGCCATGAAGAGTAGGTTGACTGAAAAGTATTGCACTAGGAAAATGATGCTGTCTCCAAAGATCAAGTGGTACGCATAGACGGTTAGAATGTAATGCCAGTTGCTTATGATATACTCCATCTTTTGGAATGATGATAGTGACACTCTGTTCTTCTCTGCACTCATAAAGATGGCGAACGACAATACTGCCATGCTTCCCGAAACATACAAGTATCCTTCACAGATGTTATACATTACATGCGCGCAGATTATCCATGTGAGGATAAGGTATTCGTGGCTGTTCAAGTCGGGGTTCACCAACAGCGCGCAGACTTTGCCAACAATAGCTCCTATTATCAACCCAGTCAATACCATCCGCAATAAGATAAACACAGTTTGATACGGTGTCACTACGACGCCATCTAGGTAGCCTAAGTAGATATCTAAGACTATCGTGGATGTAGCTAAGATGGTAACACATTCGGAGAACATCATCGCCAGGGTCGTATTTGGTATATCAATTTTTTGTAGCATTTCTATGAGTAGTCTGCAGTCAATACTTGACAGGGCCATTCCACAGCTTAAGATAAAGCCCCAGTTTATTTCATGAAGCACAACGCTGCTCATTGCAAAGCCAAAGAGTAGACCAAAAAGAGCTAAACCGCAGGTGTTTAGGAGGATAATATTGATGAGACATTGCGGGAGCAGATGGATATCAGTGTGGAAGACGCAGACGAAGATTCGGAATGGCATTACAAGGGCGATGATGTCTCTTGGCGTTAGGATGAAGGCATAGTTACTTTTATATGGTGTTACCAGTATGATGAAGATAGTCACGTAGAGGATTCCAATTAGAATCAAGTCTGCCCCAATGGCAATGTGGCCCAAGCGGAGTAGTTTTCGGATGTAGACCGTTTTTAAGGCGGTGATGGCGACAAATAAGGAGGAGAGGCCAATATTGGTATATTGGCTGAAGATGTTGTCCATTTGGAAGACTTTGCTGGTGATGTCGCTCACATATTCGGAGAACATTTTGTTGTTGGGGATAAGGAAGTTTGAGGAAATTGCTTCGTGTGAAATTTGTCGAACTAAATGAAGTTGAAGTGTATTTGTTTTGCAAAATTAATATTAATTCAGAACCATCTTAGAATGGTATAATAAAATATTGTTTATATCTGATATCTTGTTTGGTACAAGCACAACTGCTACCTGGCGAGTAGTAGCGGTAGATGCATTTGAAACATCTACCAATAATTGGCGCCGGTCTGATCGCTTCTGGTAGTGGTAACAAAAGGTATTTCTGTAGCGTGCTCTAGTGTTTTGAACTTAAAGTTCAATAGACGGTTTAAGTCAGATGGGATTAGGATAACCATTCAACTTTACCACCCACTTGACAGCTTCGTCAGTCTTGACAACGAATTACCTTCCTGTCAATAATCACGTCCTCTCTCGTCCAGTACTGCAATTCTCAAAAATCGACTTTCGTCATTATTGAGTTGAGTGGTTACACTCACAAAAATTCACTTTAATAACTTATAACTTTGGAATCAATAGAGATAAACAAATTTTGTTTTCACATATTCCTTCAGTATCTATTTACAAATTGTTATTCAAGGCGGTTAAATGTTGTAATAATAATCACGGAAGTTGTGGAACAAGATATAAAATTGCGATTGAAATTAGGTCAAACACTAAGATCAAATTAAAAAAAAAAAAAAAAAAAGATCGACGATTCGAAAATTCTGAATAACTTGCTGTTCCACAGTGTAATAATAATAGTAAGTGCTATAGTTATGTCTTATCTGATACTGAAGAAGTAAGTGTAGAGTGAAATTTTATCAACCTAATAAATACTTATATTTAATACTTAAGATTATGAAATTGCTGATGGGGCGCAACTCACATTCAGTAAAATAGGCGCGTGACCAAAGTATTTGTTGTCTGATTCCTTAATGGTGAACTAGGTATGAAGATAAAATACGTTGATACAAAACCCAGTGTCAAATTAAATTAGCGTTAATATATTTGAATATTTAAGGCACAATTATTCAATTTGATAAGCCACTACTATGTGCACTATTTCAGTTTATCATCTAACCTGTATATTATTTATTAGTAGCCAAAGTGCTGACTATGTGAACATAGCCACTTCTTAACAGATTTATAGCAAGCCTTGTTCCATTCCACATTCAGCTGCACATCTTCGTAAACACGCTTGAACGCTCCTTTTGCTGTCTTCAACTCTACACTGTTGCCGAATTCTGCAAGTTGCTCCAGATGATAGGGGGTGTTCATGTACGTGGATAAGGCTTGAACCATATTGGCTAAACGACCAAAGCCAAGACCGAGACTGAAATAATTAAACCGAATAAACATTCTCATGAAGCCATTTAGTAGCAATTAGGATGGGATAGATGAACTTACTATGCCTTCAATTCCTTCCAATGTTCCCTTATGAAATTAAAAGCCAGTGTATAACCTCTAATATTATGTGCCACTGAAATGAAAACCAGAGATCCATCCTGCTTCCTAATTCCAGATGATTTATCCAATATCATATTCAGCAGTCGTTTCAACAACCAAGGCTCCGATGTGCATCCAAGTGACTTAAGTATGTCTGTTTTCTCACCGGGTAGAGTTGTATTGAGGTACATTTCATAAGCAAAGTTGAACTCAGTTTCGCCACCCTCACGTATTGCCGTACAGTAGATAAGTTTCATTAAGTTTGCTGAAATCCTACAACATCACAAACTATCAACTATACTCTCCCAAAATAATAATAAAAAAAGATCTACTTGGTTTTGTTAATCATCAACGCTCTGAATTTGCTCCTCGCCTGCCCCACACATCTACTTTCCGAATTCTTGCATGCCCATGAGAGAATCAATGGTCGAAGACGTCTCATCTCATAGGTATCAGTGGCAGACTCATCCAGAGCGGTGTTGGTAAATGCATGGTCAAAAATAATATTCAAGAAGGCATTGAATTGAGTAAATGCTTCCCTTTCTAGGAGCATGTTGTAGATATAGTTTATTTTGCTGAAAGCAATGTGGTATGGAATATAGTGGTTATCCCAACGACCTACGATAGAGAACAATCTCAGCGGAATGTCATAGTCGAGAAGGTTAGCACGTGCTAGGTCCATGGAGTTGGAGAGTAGTTGGGATCGGACTAATAATGGAAAGTTTCTGAATTCGTTTGCTAATTTTTTCCAGTTTCTTTCGTCGTAGTTGACAATGTAGTAACCTAAACAGAAATTGATAAATTTATTAATTTACTTTCCGAAAGATTCCGGACAGATCCAAAAATTAGGTCAGAAGTTTATCAAAATACTGCCAAAGTTATTTCAGGCAAGAGCAAAAATTATAAGAAACGTTTTAATACCTATTTAATGCTATTAGAATATATTGTTCTCAAATTAACAAACCTAACCTAACCTTAACCTTCAAAGGTCTGCAAATTATTATTATTAATTTATCCGTACTCGACCTTGGTTATTGGAACCAAATTCAACGAGAATATTCATTATTCGACCTATGTCTCCCGCTGTAGCTGATCTACAGTCGATGAATCTAACCTCACTATTTTGATAATTGTACTGTATTTCCTGTATGCTATCTTGTACATATTACAAAATTAATTATCTAATCTAACTTAATTAAATCTCATGTTTAAATTATATATCTTAATTGGGCTAAGTTAGGTTAAACTAGATGAATATTTCTTGATAGCTTCAAAATGGTTTCACTTGGACCTACATTGGATTTTAATTTAAATGTTGTATCTTTTTTTAAAGCTTATGTTTTTTTACTACAAGACTTACCTGTATTCTTCATATTCAAGAGATACCAATCCTGCAAATCCATAGCAATCTTAGCTTCTTTCACGCCTTCAATCCACATCTTCGGCTTTGTATTATCAAAATCTGGATTAAGTTGCGTCGCATAAGAAACAGGAATCCACCACATCATATCCGTATCTGTTTTCTCTTCCAACGCATTATAACAGAATCTCTTCTGACTCAAAGTCAACACATTGTTATCGTAATCCGCCACTGCAGTAACAACCGGAAAGCCTGGATATTGCACCCAAGTAGAAAGCACCACCTTCAAATCATCCATATGAGTAAGTCCTGGAATCTTGCTATTCCGCTCCATGAAAGCCTCCACAAACTGATTATAATTTGCATTGGAATATTGATACTTAGTGAGGTAATACCTAGTAGCATCTCTGAAATTCTCCTCTCCGTAGATATTAAACAACATATGAACAAACGAGGAACCTTTATGATAAGTAATCGTATCAAATGCTTCCCGAATATTATCTGAGGTCTTGATTTCTCTGGATAGGGGAGTGGCAAAACTGTAAATGTCCCAGGACATTGCTGGAAGTTGGTCTTCAATGATCAACTCATTACTACAATTCCAGGAAGTTTCCACGTGGTCGGATCCACGAAAACGGAAGAAGTTCGAGAAACCTTCTTTCAAAAAGAGATCATTCCAGAATTTGGGGGTTACTAAGTTACCAAACCATTGATGAGTCAATTCATGGGAGATTGTTTGGACTATATAGGTTTGATCAGCTATTGAAGCTTCTTGCTCATTCATGAGAAGCGTGTTTTCCCTGTAGGTTATAAGACCCCAGTTCTCCATCGCAGAGAATCCGAAATCAGGCACAGCTACTTGATCTAATTTGGGCAGAGGAAATTTAATGTCGAAGTAGTTCTCGAAGTATTTGAGGATTTTTGGTGTGATTTCAGAGGAATAGATTGCTTGCGAGATTACATCTTTTCTCGACCAGATTTTAAACTCGCGCCCATCTTTGTTATGTTCGTAAGCTTGAAGGTCACTCACAAGGAAAGCGAGGAGATATGTAGACATCTTGGGAGTCTCTTGGAAGTTATCCCAGGAGTACCCAGGCATCTCCATGCTACAATCCAGGTAATCAATATGACATCAGATTTACCAAAGAGCAAATAAGTTTAGCACAAACCTATCTTCCGTATTAATTCTCGGCATATTCGACAATGTAGTCATGTAATTCGGCCGCGCAAGGCTTACAGTGAAAGTAGCTTTGAACTCGGGTTCATCGAAACAAGGAAAAGCACGTCTTGCATCTATTGGAGAGAATTGTGAAGTTGCAATCCACCTGAAAACAGTCACATCAATTCAAACCTCCACACGTATTGCCTTCTGCTACCTTTCAGTATTTGTTTCCTTATCAGTATAACTACTTCTGTAGAATCCTTGATTCAAATCATTTAGCTCACTGACAAACATCATATGCAACCAGTATTTCTCGCCAGTCTTCATCGGTCTGTCCAGGTGAAACGTAAACATCTCATCGTCCTCATCATAGGTAAGATCATTCAGCCGAAAGAAGTAATCACCACTTACGTATTTAATGCGAATCGAATCCCGGTCAATTTGGATATCATGTGCGTGTAATACAATTTTATCCGTGGCTTCAATGCAGTCCAAATCGATGGAGATATCTCCATGTGTTGTGAAGTTGTTTTCAATCAAGAAAGGCATTAGTTTTAATCTGAAACACCCAACTCAATATAGTAATAGATAGTTGATTAAATGTAGCATACTTGTATTTAGTCGGCATAACACTGCGTGGCAATCTCTTCAAAGTAATGTCTACGTTGGCAGCAAATTCTTCTCTTGCCCGTTGTCCAGCTATCATCTTAGCAGCTGCTTTCCTCTTGGACCCAGGTTTGCCTGCATTGTCAGTGGCTGATGTCATAAAAGCCGCGGGAAATGTATCTGCGTTACACTGTTGGATATGAGGGACGAGGAAATAGACTGCTAGAGCTGTGAGGGCAGCTAGAAGTATCGCTCCCATTACAAAGAGGAAGCAGAGAAGCTTTGATATGCGTAGGCCTGGCTTCTGCGCTCCGCTCACGTTGTATTTCTTTACATGAGGGTTCTCTACGTCAGAGACACCTATAGATTACAAAAAGAATCAATTAGTGGTTATGGTTTAAGAATGGAGTGAGGTTAGATAAGATAGAATACTATTGCACATAAGGGTGCAGTTGGTTAGAGATTACTTTGGGTTGGGCATCCAAACACACCCTTGCTTAGCAGTGGTTTCCAAACTGGGAAGGTAGAAGAGATTAAGATAGGTAAACAATTTGACGATAGACCTATAGACCGGGAAAACTGTCTTCGTAGAAATGAATGAACTCGCTCAAACATTTATATGTTGGCTCAGAATATTATTTTCATTAAGCTTAATTGTACATGTTTTATTTGCTTGCGTGTGATGACATTTTAACGACCTCTATGGCCTACTACTTGGGAAAATGCAAGCAAAATGAAAATGCAATCGTTAAAAAGAAGGTAATAGGCAGAGTGCTCGTCTGCATGCAGTTGATTTTTATGGGGATGACCTAGAATGTTATTTATTGATTGCAATATTTAGATGATAGTCATTCAAATGTTCAGAATTAAAATTAGTTTAGTCTGCTTATTAGGGGCTAATGAATTAATTAGGCAGCCTCATTTTCTACCTAATTTCTTAAGCTATGCTCTATCAGATGATAAGATTATATTCCTATTAATTAACTTCTAATAATAATTTTTAGAGGAAAATATAAGTTTATATGTTAATCATGAACAATTAAATATTATCATAACGGCTCACACTTTAGATAACATTTCTAATTAATGACTTTGCATTATTAATATTGCCAATTATTTTTTGCTTTAATTTGCATCAAATTTCTATAATATACATGCTTCTATAGTTTTTCAATAATTTCTTTATCTAATTTCTCCATTTTTTATGTATTTTATATTTTATCTTTTTGGTAATTTAGTATTTTCTGAGTATAGTTGCTATATATATAAAATATAACTAAAGAACAAAACCATTTCTTACTTATCTGATAAACCATAATTACATTCTGAAGAAGGCATCGAGCCGAAAACTATAAATAAATTTTAGTGTTATACTTAAATTTTACCAACATAATTACTATTTTCTGTACTGTTTAAGCATTAATATCAATAGTGCAAATTAAGCTATAATAATAGACAGTTTGTTTCGCTCCGTAGTATAGTCGGAAAGCCGTCTATAGCAGTGACAGTAAGGTGTATATTCTGGAGACACGGGTTCAAATCCTGCTGAGGGCATATTCAATATAATATATACTCCAACAGAATTCAGTCCCAATAACTGCTAATAATCTTGATAGGTGATGCAGTATAATAAAGTGGAGGTCAAGTACGGTGTTGGTGGCCGGCATGATTGCAGTACGCTCAATAAATAACAAAATAACAATAATGGCTAATTAAATTTTCCAATGAAATAAACAAAACACTAAATTTCTGAAATTTTTTATTATATTATTATAAACTAATATAGCTATGCTTCATTCCAGAAAAGCATTAAATGATGTAGAGAAACGTGATGTTTCAAAAATCGAAAATAAACTCAACATGTCATTATACTGTAACAATTATCACGACTGTCAGCAGTTATTTTTTTCAGCAGAATTGTGTTTATTATCTGCTTTTTAATTGCTCTGCAATATGAATATAATTTTAGAAGCAGCAATGACATTACCTTGGCCATAATATCCAATCATTTTTGTTGGGATATAAATGTACGTGATGCATGCATCAACCAAAGCTGCTAAAAATACTTCAGGCACTTGCTTAGAACTTCACTTAATCTCATACTATAATCATAATGATTGAATTCATCGTCTTAGCGCACAAACAACTTGGATTAAATAAGTTAGTAACAAATGAATATATTTAATGCTTCCAAGTACTACGTTGCTTGTTTGGCGAGCGTTGCGACGCGCTCGAACTACGGACGCGCGGAAATGTGACCGATTTTCACAAATGTCGGACGCGAGCCGTGATTTTCCCAGAAGAAAATCCGCATGCGTCGAACGCACGTGTATTTGCACGAGTAAGAAAGGTGCCGGATTTGCAGGGAACAGGAAGTGCGCAGCGGTGCCAGTTATTTGTGGGCGCACATTACTCACAAATCAAATTGACATACACACATACATTTACAGTTAATGTTGTTAATAAACAATACATCCAATACGTACACCTAATTGAATATTTATTATTACCATCTTACAAATATCTTTGGCAGAAAGCGAAACATTTTACGCTAATCTGTTAATTTAACCCTATGTTCTGTGCAATTAACACAATTGTTATAATTGACAATAACGTCTCGCACAGTCTAAAGAAATAATGCTGGTCTTAATTAAAATTGGAATTAATTGCAGTGGCTAATAATTACAATTAAAGTTTCATTTCATACTTGTTGCATTTTAGCAAATAACGAAAGCTTATAACGAATAGCGTAGAATATTTAAAAATGTATTGCTTTTATTTAATTTTGATTATGCCTCAAAGTTGATAATGAAACTGATAAAAAGAGTGAAATTATACAGAGTACTCAAAGTTAAACAGAGATATCTTGAAGACATTGCTTTCAAACTAGGCAACCATATTTACATGCGTTTTTCTTAATTTGTTATAAATATTCAACCAACACAGTTCAGTACACAAATATTATATTAGGCAGAAATTTAAATATATTTCCAGTCATTTCGACTATGAAATATAAGATGCGTGTCTAATAACAATAAACATAAAACTAAATTAACACAAGATGCAAGAAACAATTGCGTAACAAATGACTAACTCGCACTGCATTCACGGCAAAGATCTATTTAGAGAAAATAGAACGCTAAATGAATTGGTTTTGCCTAATACACGTACTACCAACAAAACTATTTACTTACTAGTATATTCTATTGTCTTTCTATCCGCCATTGCATTCAACTCATATAATTACAATTAATTAAAGAGACGTTTGATCACAATTGACACAAAAAGAAACTTTTTTTAAAATCACTTAGGTCACATTTAGATTAATTTATTATTTATGTATATATTTTCAAACAGACGTATGTATGAACCATTCTTCATCTTCTTGATTACTCAACTAGCGTTGCGGCATTGACAACGGTCACTCTGCGACAATGTCGCAATCCCAATAAAATAATTCGTAATTGTCGCAAAGTGCAACCATTGCCGCTCCTCCACATTCGATCGAATGACAACCAACTAGTCATTGTTTATACTAGCAGCCAAATTGACTCGTTTCTGATTTAAATGTGGCATGTTGGAAATGTTTCACTGATTTATTGATTACACAAATCTGCTGTATTGGTCACTACTCATTATTGAGTAATAACAATACTAATTTTTCTAGCAAGCAATGAGATCAGTCTACTCAAAGAGAGTAGAGAGGTGAATTGTGCCAACCTGCACAATGCATGAATTGCAATTGTTGTATTTTATGAATAACCTACAATAATCTACTTAATTAAAACCACCCACGTATTTTTAACCTACGATGATTCACTTGAGTTGAACAAATTCTCTTCTTGACTTTGAATGGAATATTAGATATTAATTTGACAAAATTATAACAAATTGTCAAATATCAAATTTTTTTCTGAATTTATCAACGAAATCAATATTTTCTTAATTTAACTTGAACTGCGATGAAAATAATGTGTGAATTCATTAAATGCAACTTAGGAATTTGTTGTTCCTCATAAACAACTTTATTAAGATGAAAGAAATGTAATTTTTTTTTTGTTTCAAACATTTAGTTTTTTAGAGAGAATTTTTGAAATCAAATATTGCAATATTGACTTATTTGCATTTGAATTAGTCGACTCTACGCGCAACGAACAAATTATTATTGGCTCGAGATTTTTAAGGAAATCTTGGCATAATTTTGCTAACTCTAAATATTAAGCTATTATACTAGATTATTTTGTAAAAAATAACCTACATTCATCAATTATTCATCCTACTTTCGTATACTTATAAAAATAATTATAATTCCAAGCTTAGACAATCGGCTAAATTCTCTATTCCTTCGGCACTTAACATGTTAGATGATAGAAAATAATTTGCATTCACCATTTGCACTAGTACTACATTCTATCACGAGTTTATTTGGAAAGTTAATAATCACCAACAATTCCAATCTGCCTTTGTCAATCGGCGTAACTCATTTTAATTACTTCTCTAATTGTTCATATTGGCACATTTGAATATTTTTATGGAATAGTTGTTAGTTGGTCGAATAGGGAACAAAAAATGATATAAAATGTATAATCAGATTCAATTAAATGATATTGATAATTTTGATAGCTATCAAAAACCACAGTCTACCATTAATTATAGTAATTGCATTGTGAATTAATTATTCTCGAGGTAGCTCTCTAAACTCTAATAAACTGTCTGAATCGTCTTTCTGTCTATCTCCCTCTTACTCTTCTTATCAGCTCGAAAGATTTCCTCTTAATTTCACTTTTAATAACGAATGTATTATTCATACAGAGATGACATCACTTTAATAAGCTAGTTTAAGTTGTAACAATTTTATTAACTTGCAATAGCTTGTGTCATTCATTGTCACCAAAGCGCCATGTTTATTATTTCCATTCAGTTATGGAAATGTCATTGCATGCAAATCATGCGCCAATTATTCGCGCTGAATTCAAAATCAACCAACATTAGATCAGAATCTACTTGACACCATATCACACAACAGAAATAAATACAACTTGAATAAATTGCTAAATGAAATGACTCATCAGTATTCGTTACCTAATAAACTATATCTTTTTGCATGGCTGAATGTGAATTTTAATGTTTGCTGATGTTAACGTGCTACGTTTCTTGGGCTTTCTGACCCATGTTGATCATCTTTCGTCATTTTCCAAATTAGGCTAGGCACGAGCCTAGCTGAGGTTGGATTTGTACTCAACCAAGTGCAAGGGTTGAGTGCAAATCAAGTCTAGTCAAATTATAATGCAGTAACTAATAAATAAGATATAAATCGCGTTAAGCCACATGCGCATTCATACGGACAAGTCAATGTAATGCATGTATATTGCGCATGCTAGATTGTTGTCATCGTGTTGGGTATTCCATGGTTGGTAAATTGAGTTGTAGATTGAACGGAAATGTAGATGCATAGATAGAGATATAGACGCCCACACTTTACTTTTCATTCAGCTTTTCTACTTTGAAATATTATTTCAATTGTCGTTGTAAATGGATTATAAAGTTGAGATATATTGTCCAATTCAAGCTAGTAATCATTTACATTTTATGTTGGAACGAAACACGTTGATTTTAATTAAACATGATGAAATTTATGTTTTATTTAAAACTTTCATTGTTGTCTCATAAGTGGTTTTCTTGTAATTCTTTACTTAATATTGTCAGCATTGGTAGAGATAGAAATAAAATAAAACAGTTTTAGAAACATGAAAGTAATTAGAATAACGCAGCAAAATTTGCGAAAAAAGAACTAATCGTGACATAAAGCATTTTATATATTAATTTAGATTTTTTATTAATGTAATTGAGTTGCAAGAGCCTTAGGATATTTAAAGACTCACTTAAGGTACAACTAAAAAAGCAAATGAAATTTATATAAAAAGTAGGTTTTGAGACATGGAAATTATTTAAAACTTATAATTCTAAAAGAGAGATATTATTAAAGCGATAAATGCGATAAATAGTTGTAATTGTTTTTTTAATATTGCTAGCATTCGTAGAAAGGAAGATAGAAGTAAGGTTATGATTTTTTTAAATCAAATTATTCAATCAATTTGAATCTAGTTTTGAATTTAAACCTTATCGATTATTTATCATCATAATTTGTAATATTTGGTGTGTATTTTTTAAAAAAGTTGTAAACTAATATTGTTTGCAACTCACATCTGTAATTACTAATATAATTTCTCATGATTTAAACTGCATTTTTTGCCTCCACCAAGAATAAACTTTATCATCATCTTGTTTTTAACAACATTAGCGAAGCGGAGCGATATAAATCTACATACCATTTTTTCTCAAACCAGCAATTTGATTACTTTACCAGATCATTTTTATTGAATTTATGTGCTGCTCACAACTCAACCCACAACATTTATGAGGTTTATGTGCGTTTGCCGAATTGGTAAGTGAAGATGGAGTTATTTGGTTAGTGGCACAACAAAACAAGTTTGAAGAGACAATTAAAAAGTAAATTGAGCATAAACTAAAAGGTTTTGTCATCTTGGAAAATACTATCGTGTAAATAATATAAGCATTATTAATTATAGTAATAAAATGTAGAAAAAGGATATTGTTTTAAGAAAACACTGACAAGCAGAGCCACGTGCCGAAACCAGGGATCGAACCAGGGACCTTTAGATCTTCAGTCTAACGCCCTCCCAACTGAGCTATTATATTATGTTTTATTATTCTATGTAATTTGTAAATCTGTAAGGCCTTTAAATTTTATTTTATTTGTTTCAACAGTATGCAGTCATTCCTTAAATCATATCGTTTAACTGATGTCAACAGGTCCTCGGTAGTATAGTGGTCAGTATTCCCGCCTGTCACGCGGGCGACCGGGGTTCGATTCCCCGCCGGGGAGGTTTTTGTTTCAAGCTTTTTATATTGTAGCAAATTGTTTAAACAATTATGTGAGCATAATAAAAATAATTTATTATTATAAACATGTTTAATTTGTATTTTTAACGTTAATTTAACAACAATTTGAGCCAACTGTTAATTGTTGTTAGATCACGTCTTTAAAATTGATGCTAAATTGAAGCTAAATTCACTGTTCTATGGAAAAGATCTTCAAGCAAAAATTTATTTGAACTGACCTAGTAACAATAAACCATTACAGTTTAAACATTTACTGTAACATATGGTACATTTTTAGTTGGACTCAGTTTATTATTATCATCACATCTCAACTGTCGTGCTAATTGGACACTAATCGTGCGCATCGTACCGGAAGTCAGTGTCATTGCTTCACGTTGGCATTAATTAGTCGTGAAAAAATAAACAGACATAAGATATCTTTCGAAGTCATCATAAGCTAACTCTATTGGAAAAGAATATTCTCACGTTCATTTATATTTAGTTGTTTGTAAACAAATAAAAACAGTGAACACTATTTAATGTTGTCATCATTAAAAATCTCAAAATACAAATGAAATAACCACGTAAAAAAGGTGTCATCATTGTTAGCTTGTTATGTAACATCAAAGAACATTTGAATGTGAGAACATCTTTACCAATCTTCACCCTTTGCGAAAAACTTACTCAGAGTCTTTTAAAGTCTTGCTTCACTTCGTTTCCGTTCTTGAATATGTAACAGATTTTTCACGTTTAACTCTACGTCTGTCTCTCAGTTTCGCACTGAAAACTAAAAAGAAAATAATAACCAATCACCGACATTTACAACCAATATGTCCGACATTCCATTTTCCTATTTTAATTACCCGTTGAAAACAAGTTGAAATTACGACCATAAAAGCTAACAGTGATTGATTTGTAGTCTTATCATTGCTTGTTCGGCAACGGCTAAATAAATAGTCGATAAATCTGTATACAATAAATAATCTACATCAATTGCAACTGTTTTTTTCTGTTAAATTAAGCATTTCACTTTCAACGTGTGTGGTTGTAAATGTTTCAAGTTGCCCCAATTGGGTATGAGAATGGGAGAGAAAAAATGCAAGAAAAGAAAACAAATGACAAACGTGTGCTCTATATGAAATGAGAAAAAACGAAAGAAAACATTAAAGAAGCCGTCATTTGAAAGAAATAGTTTAATGATGTTTCTGTTAGAAAAAGGTGTGAAAGTCGTGAGACATCCCTTATTAGAAAATATATTTACTCAGGTGTCATTTGTTTTCCTATTACCTACTAAAATTTGTTCCTCTTGGCTGGAAGAGAATGAATTTGCAGTAAACTATAAATTCCGCATTGCATGACATCTAGCATTCTATTCACCCTTGTTCTTTAAAGATTATTGCTTTACAGCAATGTTTCTTGTGATTCTCAAAAACGCTCTATAATATTACAACAAGCAGTCTTCCAAAAATAATAAACCTAAAAAATGTCCATGCAATTAAACTACTTTTTCTTTTTTACAAATCTAGCACACCATTATCATTTCCTAAAGAATTGAAGACAACTTTACACTCAATTTTCCACTGCCCTGATTTCCTCCTTCTTCCTAAAACACTGCCCTACTTACTAAATGTCCGCAAAATTCAAAGGTGTTGAAGGTTTCTAGGCCACAATTATAATCGATAACGACTAAAAGCAACTGTGACAGAGAAACTAATAAATTGAAGGCACGATGACCTTTACAAGCTAATTGCCTGTCTGCAGTAAAGGAGGAAATTAATTTAGGTCAACCGGTAAAGAACACATATTGAACAAATATATCTCATTAAAGTGCAAGGGATAGTATTACATGGATTAGTTCAAAGAATAAGGTTTACAGATTAGAATAGGTGAAATATGAACTAATGAAGTCAAAGCAATTTATAACTGACATTATAAGTGATGCGTGCTTTTCTCTAGTTGTGCTATTTTTGTTAAGGTCACAGGTGGTTAGGGAGTGTAATTCGCCATTTTGATATAAATGAAAGACAGACATGCTAGTGTATTGCAGAAGCAGAGTTCAAGTCAATTTAATTGGATATATATTTTACAAAAACTGATATCATGTAGATGAAACTTAACTATAACACTTACTTAATATTGATTTGTAAGTGTTATCGTTAGATATGCACAACACTACTCTAAAACTGACATCTTAACACTTTCAACAATGCTACCTCTTTTCGATATGTAATTTATTAGAACTTCCAGAGAATCAAGAAATTATAGCTAGATAACAAATTCTAAACTTAGTCAAATAAAAGGTGAATGTAAGTAATGCAGTGTAGTGTAGGTTTCATTACATTATGGAGCACAAATCTAATCAATAAATTCCTTGATTTGAAAGCATTACTTTGTGTATGCGGTTAGGAAAATAAACCATGTTTATATTAAAATTATTTCAGAATGAATTTGATCAACTCTACTTGAAGTTAATTATTTTCCAGTATTTTTACAGGTTGGCTGTTTATGGTCGAAGTGACGGTAGGTAAAGTTGTCTTTTTTAGGACATGTCGATTGAACAAACATTCAATATATTAATGTTGCACTTGATTTAGTCAAGAGAAAACATTTTTCTAGCAAATAGTAAGAGTTTAACTGAAAATAAGAAGAAATTATTTACAATGACTAATCAGATTTAAGAAAGTCAAACCCCGCCTTAATATCCACCCACACATTCGGAAATATCCATTCGGCATCGTTTGAACTCTGTTCGAGATTTCATCTTTTTCAGAGGCTGAGAGTGTCGCATTTGAATGTTACATCTGTTGCACACGTCGCACATCCGTCCGATGTCGGAATCCTTAAAGATCATCGGATGAGATTTCAGACCGTCATTTCGCAGAGACGCCTTTCAGAAACAGCATCTAATTGCCACAAGACAAGTGCCTCTAATAGACTAACATTAAAGACTGAAGACTGAAATATTTTAAAATGCACAATAAAGATAATTTTGGAACTTATCCGTACGTGCCACCATTAATCAGCACGTGCAATTACAACGGTTATTATTTAACCACATATCAACGAGGACCTACCGCAGAGAGTGAGAGCAGTAACAGTAATCAACAACTTCATGAATATCCTGATATTTATCAATTGCAACATCATCATCAACGGGATTATGTTACTTATCTTCCAAAGAATCAGCATGGATATTGTTTTCCGTTTCATCAAGATAATGATAGTAACAGCCAACAGAACCATCAACAAAATAAGATTGACCAGAATATAATAAGTGATATGGTGCAACATGATGATTGTAGTGGTAACAATTTGAGAGGAAGTGTTGGAAATGTTGAAGTTTCGCCGAATTCTTCTTTGGATAGTAATTTTTATCGTAGTGGAAATAATGTGGAGTTTGGAGATAAAATTGATGATGGAAGATATAGACTGAGCCATGAACAAGATGGATGCCCGGAAATGGAGAAATTTACAAATATAGGTGAGTTGTATACTTACAATATTAATATAGTGCGGGCTTGATAATGATGTAAAATAATATTTCTATAAAATATAAGCATTTTTGTACAAGGTTCGGCAATAAAGTTTAGAAATTGATGCAAAATGAAGTAAGTTTCAATCAGTAGCTGAGTCTATGAAAATTGTGACCTTCTGGCTGAAACTTTGCAGTGTACTGAAATTCAAATTACTCTAATAAAATCAAAAATTATTGTCAAAAAATATAAAGTACACACTTTAGGGGTACATATACTAAAATTCGAATGATGCTCCTGTATCGTGGCATGGCGCAATTTCGGGAAGTGGGCACACGGATTCATATCCTGCTGAATTTATTTTTAATATAATATATATATATATATATTCCGGCAGAATTCAATTCCAATAACTGCTAATAACCCTGGTATTTGTGATGCAGTATAATTGAATGGGAGTCAAGTAGGGTGTCAGTATTGGGCATAGTTGCAGTTCGCTCCAAAAACAAGAAAAAAGTACTCCATCGGTTTAAATTAACACCAAAATTACTTTGTAGTTGTTTACAAAGATACCGTTTATTAAAGTTAATTTAAAATTATTGAAATAACTTTAATATGTTAACTACTAAATAATTGCTAAATGTTATAATAAAATACAAATTATTAATGATCATCAATATTATTAACTCAATCATAATAATGAACTCATCATACTGATAGGTTTGTAGTATCGCACAAATCTATCTTTCACAGACCATATTTCTGCAAGGCGTTACTCCTGTCGTATTGATAAATATCTCCATAACATTGTTTGCTTCGGTTGCCTCTTATCTACATTTCGTCCAGCAGATAGACGTACAAAGTGCGTCCAACCAACTAATCGCACTGATTTACGCCCACCATAGTAGCCACCCTCAAAATAAACATGTATTTAGTATATGCCACAGACATCCATTCAAATTCACCGCTAAAGTGAGTACTTTATATTTATTGACAATAATTTTTGATTTCATTAGAGTAAATCTGAAGTAGTTTAAGTAGTTCTAAAGTGTACAAAACAAGAGTATCTAAGTAAACTTCTCTCTCACAGGTCCTTCATGTGTGGCCTGGTCTTGTAAATTTTCGATGGTAGTCCACAGAATGTTGCAACTTCAGATTATAAAAAATGTATTCTTAATTTATAGTAACAGAGGTTTCCCGACAAAAACGCTCGGGCACATATTTGTTGTTTTTATTTCTATGTCAGTCTAAATCGTAGTAGTAAGAATTCGAAAATTGTTATGATTTTGAAATCAAAACTACCAACACTTCGGACTGTCACAAAACAATCATAAATTAATTCTGGTCAGTTTCTAATCGTAAAATATTTTAATAGCCTAGCAATTATTCAATTACCTACAAACTAACTTTTCAAATAAGAACAAAAATTTGTTATTCTATTCATTAGTAGGTACTAAATTAGAAGACACCGAAAAAACAGAGCATACCAATCTGCAAAGAAAAGAGCGGACTGCATTCACAAAAGAACAAATCCGTGATTTAGAGCGTGAATTCCAACATTCAAATTACCTCACACGTTTGAGAAGATATGAAATAGCCGTGGCTTTAGATCTCACCGAAAGACAGGTAAATCTGGCAGGTCCATCTGACTGCTTGTAAATCAAAATGCATATTATGACGATTTCAGGTAAAAGTATGGTTTCAAAACAGAAGAATGAAGTGGAAACGAACAAGAACGACTGATTCATCACAAAAACACAAATAACTATAATTTACCCCTGTAATAAGCCAAATGTGTAAATAATCTATGGATATACTATTATTAGAAGCGTTTTATTAATAGATACTACTGTATATTGTGTGTTTTTCCATCCTAATAAACAATCAATCTAATTGCTCTAGATTTTCTTAGTTCATTATATTTTATTAAAAAAAAAAAACGTCACAATGATTTTATCTAAATTGTACCTATTTCTTTACAAGTCGTTTCGATTTCTTCGCTGCCGGTGAAATCCCACCTTTCTTGCCCTTCTGTTTATTGAATTTAACTTCAGTTACTAAACTTGAGTCAAGCATCATCTTGGCTTTACTAGCCTTAGCGGCTGTAGTCCCAGTTGCCATTTTGGCAAGAACTTGTGACTTTAGCACCAAGGCGCCAGCAGACTTCTTATCTTTTGTTTTCTTGATTGTCTTGAGAATTTCAGCTACTTTCTTTGCCTTCTTAGGCTGTTTCTCATCAACTGCAACAAAAGGCATTGTTGCTTTTGTCTTCTTTTTGGGTTTTGTTTCAGGTAGATTAATAATTAAGGATTCATCAGAGAAACCTTCAGTGGCTTCAGTTGGTGTTACTTTTGCCTTCTTTGTGGGCTTCACTTCTTGAGTTGGTTTAACTGATTTATGAAATTTAATTGTTTCAAGTCCTTTGAGTTGTGTAGGCAATTCAACAATAGCTGTTTTGGCAGCTTTCTTTTTAGAACTTGTTTTTGTTTCAATTGTCTTATTCTCAGCTTTTTCTGGCTTGACTTTTATATCATCTGCTTTTACAATCTGACAAAATTCCAAATCACCAGACTTTGCCAATTTTGCCATTTTCCTTTTCACCCTGCTTTCATGCACTTCATTGGAAACAGTGCTATTCTTCATTTGTTTATCCTTCTTCTGATTTCTTGTTTTAGGATTCAATGTTGAAGTTATTTTTACCTTAAATGTTTTCTGGTGCCTATCATCAGGTTCAATATACTTGGCTTCCAATCTTCTCTTAAACATCAAGTAGTTGTCCATTGTTTCGGCTGCAATCTTTGCAACTTCAGGCTGCTCAAACTCAATAAATGCAGCACCTTTACTTTTACCAGAGTTATGTGATCGTAGTACTCTGACATTGGTTACTCTCCCAAACTGCTTAAAGTATTGAAATAATTGTTTCTCAAAGAAACCATGTGGAAGATGACTAACATAGATGAGTCCTCGTGTAAGATATGCATCTTTAGGAGTGTTTTTCCTTTCTTTAATAGGAGCGGACTGAAAAAACATGAAGGTAAGGTTAGAACATCATACTTTTAGCTATTTGATACTTACTCTGACTTTCCTTTGCAGCTTCTTCACAGCTCTCGTAAATTGTTTTTGTTTGCCACAATCCAAAGCAATTACAGAGCTTACTTTTGCAACTTTTCCCATTTTTTAAACAAGTATAACAACTTAATACGGCTTGTTTCCAAAAGCACGTGTTGGTGGCGTGCAACTACCTAGCGTCAATAAGAGGCAATGCACGACATACACGACTGATGGCGAAGTCGACGGAAAATTCAACTTTGACAGACTCAAGGTAAAACGCAAAAACGAAATTTTCAAAAGCATATATTTTCCCTTATTCAACTAAGTCAAAAATTATTCATTGAGGACATGTAGTTCCTTTATTTCCTAATCTTCTACTTTTTTAACAAAGGGATTTAAAATTCCTAATATATCATTATTTATAAAATTAGAGACTGATATTAAAAATAACCATTGTTTGATGGTTTGGTTTAAACAATTGGATTTTTCTTTAAGCTACCAGTTGTCTTAATTAGCATTGTTAATTTATCAGTTGTATGCTGGCCGTCAACAAAGATCCTTAGTAGTACATTTCGGATTAAATTATCTGATTCACTTCCAAATAAAGATTTTGTGATTTGAGCATCTGCACTTGACAATTTTGTTCAAAACACTAAACAAACCATTACCATACAAAACAGTCATATTAATGGTTCTAATACAACGTTATTACACAAAATATAAATTTTTTATATAACATTTTAAAACATTTTCTACTTAAGTTTAGTTTAGATTGATTAAACATACATTTATGTTAAGTATTCTTGATTCTTCTGCAATGCAGGTTTTCCTTCTCATAATTTCCTTACATAAAGCATACTGGTCCTGCTTTAAACCCAAATGCTTGATTGTTGTTGCCGTAATCAACTGGCAAGAAGTCAACAATTGGCAGTGCACTTAATTTAGTTGTCTTCACTTCAAACACAGTTTCCCCTTTGTTTTTTCGCATACGACAATCATCTACAAGTACATTCGGTTTGTTACTTTTGATTGAGTATATTAAGTCATTATCGCCTAAGAGCTTGATAGCAAGATCATGTTTTCCGGTGTTGCCATTCTGCCAAGCTACTGCGTTCACGCAGGAGTAGGTGAAGTTTTGATGAACGGTTTCACTAAGGAGACGAAGAAAAGTCATTTGAACGACACCAATGCTCTCATAGGTAATCTAGAAATGAAATGATTTACTCATAATTACGACTGAGTCTGCCTTATATGTTTGATTTTGTACCTTGAAACCACCGTGTAGTTTAGAATACCAATCCACATTCCTTTCTTTCCTCCATGGGATATTCGGCATTGAAGCACTGTGCCTATCTGGATGAATACAAGTAGTACCCCCCACTGACATGTTGCAGTAAACATGGATAGCATCATCAATCATGCCTAAATTAGGATCAATCCAATACCAGTCATTGTCAAAGTTGGGATACCCAATGTGGAGGTCTCTGCATGATCTGGCTGGATTTTCCCTGGTACCAACTGGTTTCTTTTGACGTTCTAGATCTTGCCTCATAGAGTAGATGACGCTGTACATGTTAAGGTATTTGAAACCTACTTCAACAGGGTAGTTTTCTTCTTCTTTGATTATACTAAAAATTACCTTGTTTATCCCGGAAAAAAATTGATAAAAAGTCATACTCATCAATGTTACGTCTTCTCCTCCTTCCTGCCTGACTATTCTCCAACCTAAACAATACCTCTGGAGGCAACAACGGCATCTCAGCTGCATTACCAGGTGGCCCTTGAGTCCCCGGTGGACCAGTTTCTCCTTTAAGTCCCGCAATACCTTCCGATCCTTTAGGCCCAGGTGGTCCTTCAGGTCCAATTGTTCCTGGCACACCATCATTACCCTTCTGGCCAGTTAAACCTACCGGTCCCATGTTTCCTTTTTCTCCTAACGGACCAGCAACTCCAATGTTTCCTTTCAATCCCTCTTCTCCTTGTTCCCCCTTCAATCCGCTCAAACCCATTTCGCCTCGATGTCCTTTGAGACCACGCCGTCCTCTGTCCCCTTTCTCCCCATGTTGTCCAACTGGTCCTGCTTTTCCATCTTGACCTACGGGCCCTGGTAAACCAGCAGCGCCTGTTTCTCCAGCTTGACCTGCTAATCCCCTAGGACCTGGTAAACCTTGTGGTCCAGGTAATCCTTGACTACCTGGTAGACCTGTTGTACCAATTGGACCTATTGGTCCTCTATCGCCTTTATCTCCAGGAACACCTGCGCTTCCTTGCATACCGGCTGGCCCTTCATTACCTTGCATGCCAGGTGGACCAACATCGCCCATTTTACCAGGTGGACCAGCTACTCCAGGTAAACCAACATCGCCAGGTCGTCCGTCATCACCGGATTTGCCTTGATCGCCTTTCGCACCTACTAATCCTGGTTCGCCAGAAGGACCTGGTAACCCGGGTGAACCGAGTGAGCCCTTAGGGCCTTCTGGACCTAGAGGACCGCGTAATCCTGGTGAACCTTGTATGCCGGGTTTACCGTCGTCACCTTTAGATCCTTGCATTCCTCTGTCACCCTAATATTGATACATTATTAGTTAATCATTTAATTGACATTTTGTGGTTAGTTTACATTTTTGCCAACTTCTCCTGGAGGTCCTTGACTCCCCGCTTGACCTGCATTACCTTTCTGACCTTGTTGACCTTCTGGACCAGGTAGACCAACAGGTCCCTCCTTTCCTGGTAATCCTCTTATGCCTTGTTCGCCTGGAATACCAGGCATACCTAAAGGTCCTTTAGGCCCAATATCACCAACTTCTCCTTTAACACCAGGTGGTCCTGGTAATCCCTGTGGCCCAGCTGGCCCTAAATTTCCTATTGGTCCCACGGGTCCATCCTCCCCTTTTAGTCCTTGACGTCCCATTGCCCCAGGAACACCTTTTTCTCCAACTAGACCCACTGGTCCTGGTTCTCCTCTAACACCTTGAGAACCTGCGTTTCCTTGTAAACCCTTAAAATATATATCTTTACTCTAAGTCAGATTAAAAACTTTAATGTTTTTACAATGTCTCCTTTTCCTCCTTTAAATCCTTTCTCGCCTGGTGGACCTATTTCTCCCTTATCTCCGTCCTCCCCTGGAGTACCAATTGGGCCTGGTGGCCCTGGTACTCCTCTAGCACCAGGCAAACCATCTCTTCCACCTGGTCCAGCCAAACCTTGCTCACCTCTATCACCTTTAGCTCCAACTGGTCCGGATCCACCAACAGGACCTACTTTACCTTCTGGACCTGGTGCACCATCTTTACCACTTTCTCCTTGTTGACCTTTGTCGCCAACAGCACCAGAAGGACCAATTGGGCCTGTGTCTCCTTTCGTTCCGCTTAAACCAGGCAAACCAGCTATTCCCCTTTCACCGGGAAAACCAGGTAAGCCTACTTCGCCTGGAATACCTGGTTTTCCAAGTGGTCCTGGCAGTCCATTTGCTCCTTCCTTTCCGCTTTCTCCTGGCATTCCAGTTTCACCTGGTACGCCAGGTGTTCCTGGAGTGCCTGCTTCTCCAACAGGGCCAGGTTCACCAACTGGCCCAGGAGCACCAATTACTCCTGCAGGACCAGGAGGTCCCTGTGGGCCGGCAACACCCACTGGTCCTCTTTCTCCAGGTGGACCAGGTGTTCCATCTTTACCGTTCGAGCCAGAATTACCAATTGATCCAGGAAAACCTCTAGTACCCTCTGGTCCAGCGTGTCCTCTCTCGCCTTGAGAACCAGGAGGTCCCGGCTGGCCAGTATCACCTTTCGATCCAGATACACCGTCAAATCCACGCCTTCCTCGTGTACCACGATAACCTCTTGGTCCTATTTCACCTCGTTCTCCAGGAATACCGGTGTTACCACGATCACCTTTCTCGCCCGGTGATCCCTCTTTACCGCTACCGCCTTTATCACCTTTCTCTCCAGTACTACCGGGATAACCAGAAAAGCCTTCTGTACCTTGTTTACCCTTCTCTCCAGCTAAACCCATTAAACCAGTTTCACCCCTAGGTCCTTCCGAACCCTTAGGCCCTTCAGGCCCTTCAGCTCCAGCAACACCTTGCTCACCAATTGGTCCAATATCTCCTTTAGTTCCAACTTCGCCCTTTTCTCCATCCAATCCTCTATCTCCTTTACTGCCTTTTTCGCCCATTAATCCCCGTTTGCCTTCATCCCCTTTAGCACCTCTAGCTCCCGGAAAACCAATAGTGCCGGATGGTCCTTGTATTCCTTGATCACCTTTAGCTCCGGGTATGCCGGGAGCTCCATGTTGACCCGGTGGACCATCAGAACCAGGCAAACCAGGCATTCCCGGTTTACCCTGCGCACCAATAATACCAGGCGGACCTAATTGTCCTGGTGGACCTGAGGGACCAATAGGGCCAACTAAACCTGGTTGACCAAGAGCACCTGGCTGTCCAACAGAGCCAGTACTTCCTTTAGCACCTTGTGGACCTTCATTACCAGGAATACCAGGATTGCCTTGTAAACCCGGTAAACCTCTAGGACCCATAAAACCTCTCGGTCCAATTTCTCCAGGCATTCCTGGTAGACCTGGAGGGCCATCTTCCCCTTGTACACCGTCATGACCAGGTAGACCAACAGCACCAGAAATACCAGTTGAACCACGTTCGCCTTTTTCACCAGGCATGCCAGGAATTCCAATTGGGCCTTGTTCTCCTTTACATCCAATCGGACCAGAGATGCCTCGTTCTCCATCACGACCTGGTCTGCCTCTTGGTCCTTCACGTCCAGGGTTACCTGGGGGACCTCGTGGTCCTTTAATACCCTAAAAATATGAATATTATTGCAATATGTCTATTAATTTCAAAAAGTAAGGAGAAAAAGTACCGATTCTCCCAAATCTCCAACTTCTCCTTTGCTTCCTTCGGCTCCAGGTGGGCCAACTGGACCTGGAAGACCGGTCAGACCCATTGGGCCTTCCATTCCTCTCATAGACATCTGAAGTAAGTTACAACAATAAACGCAATTAAATTTGTATATTGGAGAGCAATTACCATATGCTGTGACATTAACTGTCTGAATTGCTCTACATGCGTGTCTGGTCCCTTTTCATTGCCGCCACCACCTCCAGTGATCTGATTCAACTAAAACAGATGTTTCTATGCAATACAAACATTTTAAACAAACAGCAAGATTTACAGGTATCATAAATACATGTCCAGGTGGTCCTTGAACTCCAGCACTTCCAGATAAACCATCTCTGCCCCTATCACCTTTAGAACCTGGTGGACCAGCCCTGCCTGGTGGACCAGGATAGCCTTGGGGCCCTGGTGGTCCTCTATATCGCGAATAATCGTAGAAAACAACAGATTCTTCTTCCTAACGACCACAAAATCATTAAAACCTCAATTTCTGCCATCAAAAGTGAAGTGTTATCATAAAATTACTATAGAAGGACACTTACAGTATGAAATGTTGTATTAGCACTGAAACTCCTCCTACTAGTACTACTCTTCTCCTCGTCCTCCTCCTCATCATCATCACTATTATCTTTTTCATCCGTATCAATGTTATCAGTAGTATTTTCTTGTACGCTATTATAACCTTCAATTCTATCATCACTGCTCGGACCCACATCAAACTCAACTGTTCTGTTCGCGCGTTTGGCATTGTTTTCAATATGCTCATTGTTGTCATTGTTTTCATAACCTTCCACAATGCTCCTGTTCCCTTCTCCGAATTGTCCAAAGTTGTTGTTCACGCTGCGAGTGAAATATGACGCGTTTTGTGCGCCATGCACACCATTCCTGGAGAATGTCGAGTAGTACGCTGCTTCTGTCGAGTAAGCACAATCAAAAGCATATTTGAGGCACATGTCGTAAGCTGTATCTGGGAGGTTCGCAAATTGCAGCATTTCAACAGCACCCTAAAAGGTACATCGTATATAATCTACCCTAGTCTACTTGATATTAATTTTAATCCTACGTGGAAGTATCCATAGTTATCGAAATCACAACCAATTGTTGTTAATCCGGATGTGTCGATGGTAGATCCAACTGGCCGTTTCAATTTCTTAGTGATTGTTGTATTGCAGTCAAGGATTAAGGTGACCGAGTCACCTTTCAGACTGAATGCCATTCGATGCCAACTACCATGAAACAATTTTGATAATAATTGTGTCAGTAGCTATCAATTTGTCTTAGATTAAAACTTGGTGGCTTACTTGCTATGAATCTTTTCACTTTGTGCTCTCAAGTCAACGCCAAACGTGATCATTAAATCATACTGTCCCAGATCAGCCTCATCGGTTCCATTTTGATGAGCTGCATCTTCAATAAGGTTTTCGTAATATAAGTAAATGTCATCCCCAAATAAGATTTGAAGTTGATCATTGCCTTCCTCATCGTAGATTCGTAGAAGGGTCGATGTTGCACCTTAAATGAATTAGTAATAATCTCGTAATCAAACTAAAATAAATCTAGTCATAGTTCCACAATTAATGCATTTTAGTTTTGTTTTCTATTTTTGTTTAAATTGTACCTGGATTAGTTCTAGCTACGATTAGAATTGAGAAATCTTCTGGGAAATACTCGTAGATGTCTTTTGTTCGCAGCATTATTTGCGACGATGATGCAAATTCGTACGCTATGTTGGTTGCATACTCGTTGTTGGTGACATTTTCATTATGGCGTGACATATGTGTGAGGTTACCACACCGTCCAGGGACTCTAGAAATGCCTTGAGGTAGTGAAGACAAGTCTGTTTTGTTGATTAAATCAACTAATTCCAGTGCTAGCAACAAAATAACAATTCGACGAAAATGCCACAATCAATTTTGTGATTGTATTTAATACCTTGTAATTGTTGTAGTAACGAACAAACAATAAAAGTTGAAAAAATAGAAGAGAAATTAAATCTTTCTCTGATGATATCCATCTTGGTTTATTCCAACTTGATTTTCTGAATTTCTGAAACAAAGATGGTGAAGATAGCAAACTTGTCATCATTTCAAATAAATAGATTTATAGTTGGGTTATTAATAGTACAAGCAATATAAATGCGTCGTAAAGTAATATTTGCGTACGCAGTAACAACTGAACGCGCATGAAGTAATTAAAAAGCAATAAAGCATCCTAACTAGGACGCATGTTGAATTTAACGTAATTCTAGATTACAGTAAAAAATCACAATGATTTAATTAATTGAAGGCATAACTGGAATTTACACATAGTCTAGAATACTCTGTAAATTTGGTACTTACTCAATTTATTTCTCTTGGTTGTTCTTCATTGTTGTTCCGTTCGATTTTATTTTATTTTTATGAGATTTTCCCAAGAATCACTCACTTTTTATTCAAAGAATAACCAATACGTTTGTAATTGTCTTTTGATTGAAGCTTGACTAAAGTGGGCTTGTTGTTATACAATTACTGATATAGTTTTATGCCGTATTAAGTCTTATTCTTTGAATCCAGTTCAGCTTGATGCTGTCACGATACTGGCTAGAAGACAACATGAACGCATCCAACATCTGAATTTGAATATTCCAACACAGTGAGATATCTTAATATGTCTACCATGTGTTTGTTTCATTTAAAAGACTGGTGGCGGCAGTTGGTGGCTTGAGTTAACATGTCACTTGTCTTGTTGTCACGCACTTTTTCTTATCCTTTATTTTCTTTTTTCTTTGTTTTTAATGCTTCGGTTGTAATGTAATTAATTGATTTTCAAACTTATCATTTCTTACCATCTGTTCATAAGTACAGTATTGTACTTATTATTTGCCTTGAAGCTACAAAAAATATATATGCTAAATAGGCAACCAATTTCACGCTTAATTGAATAGATTCATTAGATTATTATAGAATAATTTTCATTTCAATGGTTTATTCATGATGAATACCAACGAATTATGAATATTGCAGCATTTTAATTTATTTAGAACTCTTGGGTTTAATTTTTAAAATATGCAAATAGTGAACTTATATTCAATCAATATTCAATCAAATTAAATAAAATGTTGTATTTAACACTAATCATAATAGTAGTGTTCTTATAAAAGACTAAAATATCAATCATTAATTATCTATTAACGTTATTAAATTTTAATTGATGTAAAAGTAGTATTTAATCATTTAGTTGATAATATGCACGTTTTATAAATAAATGAGTATTCTACATATTTTAGAGGAAATATTTACTCTTTAGATAAACTTGTTCTCTAGTTATTAATTAATATTGAATATTAGAGACAACTGAGATACCAAGTTCTTAAAGTATTAATTGCAGCAAAACTATTAAATCAAATTAAACCAAATATTGTATTAAATTGTAACAATAGCACTTCTATCTATATAGATCAATAAGATATTAATATTTAGTCATCCATTAATAATAATTACTTTTAACCAATCAAAAATAACCAAAATAACAATTTATGATTATATACTTTCTATATTATTTTTTCTACATATAAAAATACATCAGTATTCTACATATTTAGACTAACGCCTTAGTGAAGAGTTTGCATTTCTAGCAGTACTGGTTTTCTTGTAATTAATTGCTAAATTAATATGTTTTGTTGAAGTTCCATAAGAATTGAGAAATGCAAAAACCAGGCAACCAATCTAACAGTTTACTCTCTAATTGACACCTTATATGTGCGTGTACATAAAAAATTAAATTTATTATATATTTAATGCATTATGCAAATATTTACATTCAACCTAAATTATTTATTTTCTATTAATGCAGTTCTGTATTGGTCAGCTACATCAACTATTTCACATCCCATAACATTCCAGCCTACTGCAACTAGCACATTTGTTATTTATATACCAGACTCTTTCATTGCCTTTATTTCACAAACAATTTCAATCCGAAAAGCATGGCAATTCAATTAGGAGCAAGTACATCCATAACTACGCACGCGTTATTGACAGACTTACAGATGGAATGCGTTTTGCACTGCGCAAACTTTTATTAGACAACCATAACAACTATGATACTACTCTCTACATTTATAAATCTAACTCGTTTTTTCTTTTATCTTTAAAGAAAATTTCTAAAGTACTAGTTTTGTTGAACACCCATTGAGTGTGTTAATGTGGTGTTGCATATACTAATTCAACAAAGTACGGAACTGTTATAAAATTAATAGGTTGGAAAGAGTTGGAATGCACTTATGATCAAGAAGAAGCTTAAAAAGTGATTGACGATTGATTATAACTGCAATTGTCTTAGAATAACAATTGTTGCTAAACAAAGATATTCTTAGAATATAACAAAAGTAGTTAATTATATAAATTTTTATTTTCTTGACGGGTTTGAGCACAAAATTTAGAAAATTTATGATGTGTCTAGAGAGTTCTTATCTTGGAGTGTAGTAGCATCTTTGGAAGGCTTTTACTGCCGCTTTATTTACTCAACGACGGTAATCTATATCTCATTTTATAATTTAAGAAATTTTTTTAATAAAAAAATGCATAATATAGTATACTTTTTAATATACTTGGTGTGAAATAATGCTCACCTAAAACTCACAGTTAATGTGAGATAATATAAAGATAAATATCTTCAATAAAGATTATTGAAGCTTAACATACTCTACCTCATTTAACAACCTAAAAATTCTTTAATAATCTAATAAAAACAATAATAAATTAATTTGTAATTTTTGGCGATTAGAAAGTTATAACGAAGTGTTTTTCTACGCTATAAAATAAATCATCAATCATTATTCTAAAACCTTCAGTTTATTAAAAACTTATGCAAAGTATAACTCTTTATTTCAAACATAACCTTCTCTTCACACCCACTGTTATGCTTGACTTATAAAATAAATAAATCAGCATACACAAAATAATCAAAATATACAATTTTTAATTGCGTAAAGTAGCGAACTTGTCGACAATTACCTCACATAAACCACGAGAAATCCAACGATCAATGCAAACACCTAAGCTACAGTAAAAATCAGTAAACGTCTTTGCGAGAGTTCATAAGTCATTGATAATATGTAAATTATAATTAAAATTATCGTGACATTTTATCTTCTCATTTCGTTTTATATAATCTATTTCATTTTTGACATTTTTTGTCTCTCTCTTCTTGCTTTCCAAGAATCTTCTCCAACTATCTTTACTCAAACTGTTTAAGAAATCTATACAAAGTCAACATGAGTGCATTTGTCATTAACATCTTACACATATAAACTCCAATACTGAACTCACTCAATTCGAACCTTTGAGTGATCTGAGCAAACATAAAATACTCAGTTAAGGAAAGAAATATTATTATTAAATTAACACAAATCTAATGATTTCTTTTTTATCCAGTTACACTTGATGGGGGTAAATAGACTATATTTATTATTCATTGTAGTTGCCTAAGATTTGAATGCTTTACATAATGAATGGGAAATTATCTTTTGAGATGCTGCACAAAAACCTTAGATTCTTACTGTCCATTACAGAAGGATGAAGATTAGTTGGAGAAGTTAAAAAAGTTGGATTTAATCGTAATTGATTTAATGTTTGATTCATTATCAACTATAATTGATGGTGTACCGAAGTAATTTTCTGAGAATTTTAAAGATTTAAACCTGTGATATTGAACACGATAATTAAGTTTATAGTGTTCAGAAAGTCTTCAGTGTTGCGATGATGTTGCCATTTTTGTTAGTTTGGTTTATTGAAGAAAATATAATCAATTATATTTACTCAGAGGGAATTAGTTGAAAAGAAAACAATTTGTTCAGAGCAAACAGGATAGTGAGTGAATTAATTAATAGAGTAAGAAGTAGAGCAAGATAATTATCTATATTGCTTTATTTCTTATTGCATTATTGTCAAACAAAAAGAAGTCAATTATTTCAACATTTAATTAACTTGAATTAATGGAGATAATTATTCAAATTGAGTACTACATTAATATTGCATATTTATTGAATAGGTATATTGAGTTGCCTATATTGTCCAACATCAAACTACATATTTCGTCATTTTTCAATGAGTTTAGCACTTTTATTCAAGAACATACAGCATACATTAGAATTTGACTGTGGTTCTAAAAGCAAGCATTAGTATTGTTGCAATGGAATTTTATTATACGATTTAATTCGTATATATAAAGCAAAAAAAAACCAGTTGTTATAATTATAAAAAGTCTAAAGTGCTATTTAGGAACACTGTATAAAGTAAAACCTAATTCAATAATAATTTAACTAGGGTGAATATTTTTTTAAATATTACGAAATATGGTTCTAGCTATAATTCTAATTGAAATAAAAAGATTTCGTTCTTTTACGAGCAAGTATATTAAGAGTTGCCCTTGTAAATATTAATATTATATTTATTTTAATCTTCATTTACAACAACATTTTTACATATTCTTGATTAGAAAAATCAAGAAGAATTTAAAACTTCACGTCAAATAGAATTATATAGATTTTTGGTGATATCATTATCAATTATACATGTTACATTTTAATCATTAGTTATAAATTATGTACAATATTTACATTTGTTTTATTATATAATACGTCATGTATTTCTAACTCTATATTTACTATACTTTTGACAATATAGGATTGTATAAATATTTTGCCAGCAGCGTGCATTGGTGTCACACATAAAATAGTAGTTTCGCTCAGTGCTCGACTTCAGTCCAGAACTTTTGAAAACAAATTTTCTGTTTATTTACGTATGCATTTCTTTACAATTTTATGAAAGTAAAGAAACAATGAGTTTTATGGTAAAATTTATAATTTCTCGATAATGTCAAGAACGGCGACAGCGCTGCCGACGCAAAGCGAATTAATTTTTACGAAACGTGCGACCGGCAAAGTGTTAATAATGCAAGCGTTATAGCTACAACTAGAAACATAATAAACCTACATATCAATAAATACACCTGATATTTTATACCTTCTGCATTGTTAATGATAAAATGCACAGCAGCAAATTGAATTATGAGTTGATCCATTGGCCCTTTGAATGAATGATGCATTCATAACGTATATTCAACCTAATGCACACAATGTCTAAGCAATTAAATGTTAATAAATACTGAAGGATAGAAGTTTGTATGTTATTGCGCCATCGATTAGTCGGAACTTTATTTGCTGTGATTTTCGCAGAGGGATAACACTCTTCTGGCTGAGCTTCCAGCCGAAATTTACTACGACTCGAAACATATAAAGAATCATATAAAGAGTATGTGGCTTCATTTGTGTGAGACAGCAGATCTCGAATGGCATTTTGGACTCCTAGACTCAACTCTGAGTCCACCTGATCTATCTCCTACCCGCAATCAAATCTCATATGTTTCATGTCAGGTCACAGTATAGGTTATGCCGTCTATGTTGAATAGAATTCGGTTTTAATTGACAATCACTTATTGAAATGAAAATTTACTTAGCACACACTGTATATGTATCTCATGCGTACATATTCGTATAACAACATTAATTATGATAATTGCTTAATTACTTAACCACATGTTTTGCTCCAGCACTGCATTAACTGATAATTTATTATCCTCGCACCAACACGATTGTTTATGATACGTCGCGGCGGTGTGCACATCGCATCTAATCCACCTATGTAGATTAATTTAATCCATTAGCACAGTTAACACATGACCAGCGCCGACTGCGACGACCGCACCCTAACCGCCGCCTCCACATCGCCCGATTTGTAATTGAGTCGCAGCGTCAAAACTTTGATGAGTTCCTAATACGCAAATGCTCACTAGCACAACTCATGAGGGAAATATGAGCAAATTATTTTTGACCCGGAAGTTGAGGTTGAGATGCTGTTAATGTCTTTGAATGAATGGAAGTGGAATCATGTGCGGTATCACTGAATCTGTATTGTATTGCTCATCGCCAATGTGATCCAAGTCATCATTATCATCTTCGTCCTCGTCTTGAGTGGGTAGATCCTCATTGTCGTCGTTATCGTCCTCGTCATCAGTGGTTGCCGAACGTAGTTTTCCATTCGCACGACGTTCGTCTTGTCAGCTCTCAACGTCAATTACCAGATTTCTGGCATGTGTCAATGTGGTCCAAAGAGGTGATCTGGAATTTATACCGTTTGCAATATTAGATCTGCTTAGAAATCTTTTTAAACTAACATAGAGAGAAATCTAGAAGATTGGAAATATCTATGGTAGGCAGCCAACTTGACAAGAACACAGTTTAAATGATAATTTACGTTTACTGTCATACTACCATTGCTTTATTTTAGAGGAGAAAATGTTAAGAGCAGACAGGATAGATTAATGCTATTAGTCAAGAAGAAGGAAAATCACACGCCTAATGCGTACTGCGGCGGAAGAGAGTTATTAATACGTTCGACCTTTGCCTGAAGCTGATCCAGCGACATATCCATGATGTAGGTGACTGGTGAACGATGCAAGGACGAGAAAAAATCCAAGTTTTTCTACTCAAAGTAAATGACGGGGACTTAAAATAAATAGACAACCTACCAGAGGATTCTGAGATTTCAAGAATAAAAACTAATCACATCATTCATGTGAAGCAAGACCGAAACAACATAAAGACGTCCATTTTGATTTTACCTAGGGATGGGCCCTCGTCAAACGTGCACATGTGTCGGACTAAAAGATGCAACCAAAAGCAATTCGGGTTATGATTCACTTTTTTCGAGTTGATTTCAAGTGATGGACGATATTCGGTTAGGCGTACCTGTCTACAATAGAGATCATTCCGCGGGCCGTATGTTAGCTGTCGTGAGACTCTCTATCTGGGGTGATCATTTCGATGACGGTGGCTTCCGGTTCGGGATCGGAACGTTCTTCGACGACGGTGTCGAGCTCCATCGAAGGGAAACCACGGCTCATCCCACGTTCTGATCTTAATGAGACAGCTCTCGAACGACCTTGGAGAGAGAAAGAATTATTTTGGAGGTTCAATTTAGTAAGATATATTGTTGGAGGAAAATTAATGTGTAAATTTTTATAGAACGAGTGGAGTCCATGAATTAGGTTCATGTTCATCGTGGGCAAAGTGATTTTTACTAAAAATATTGATAATAACTTTACGTAATGTTTATTTTTTGAGGTTATAAACTAAGTAGTGGATATGTAAGGTTATATTTGTATGCAATGATCTAATTTTTCCAATTTAAGCTACAAATTAAATATTTATGGTAAAACTAAGGTTGTAATAGCTTGTATTTGAGGTTATGTTTTGTCATTCAAGTTACCTAATGAGTGTACCGGGCTGTATCGTACAATAGAGAAAGTACCGTGATCATAGTCGTAGTTGCGCCTGCGCGCCTGTTCCCTCGCCAGCTTGGCGCGCCTGCGCAGACAACAGATGACCAGCAGCGCCAGTAGCGGAAAGCCGAGTATGCACGAAATTATCGGCACCACAACTGTCTCCGGAGCAACTGCAACACACAATATAACCTCAAACATCAAATTCAAAGAGGGAACGAACCTTCTTATTAATATAAATAGCTGGTAGATAGTGTACCTGTTGGATAAATTAAAATTACAGGCCGCTTGTTATGCTGCGGCTGGGGATTGCCAGCGGCCATATTGGTCTTGGCACTCATGTGTACACCCTGCGTTAATTAATTACGCGCCTTGGCTCGCCTGGCCATCCCTTGTGTTCGAGTATGTGGCATGCCAAATTAATTAATCGCAATCGCACCGCCTCCAGCGGCAGCGCGATGCATGGATGACATTGCTGCGAGTTGTTGATGAGAATGATGCAGTTGTTGTGATGTATTTTACGGAGACTGAAACAAGCAGAGAGTGAATTTAATATCAGGTAACGCAGAATACATCGAGAGTAAATTATTTGTAGGTGAAGCAGAGAACAATAAAAACATGGAAATTTGCGAGGTTGTCAGAAATAGAATTCCGGGGAATTAATTTAAATCGAAAGAATTTAAATCATGCGAGGCGGATGTTAAATTTAATTTCAATCTGAGACTGAATGGTGGACGTTTTGCAGATTGAGTTTATTGATGGTTGAGTTTCCACGTGGTGGAATGGGTTGGAAATAAAAAGTGTATAAAACATTTTACACCATTCTTGAAAGCTCTAAAAAACATAACCTCAAACATGTCATTTGTTATAAATTTATAAATGTTGCATTTTATGTAAATGACAGTTGTATATCAATAGAATCAATTCTCTGTCTTGTGTGATGAACATTTTAATTATAATATCATTTGAAGACTTAAGTCAACATGCAATCACTTTATTTTCTTTACTTTTTACTCAATGTTCTTATATTCATCAAATATAAAAGCTCAAAATAATCATGTTTTAGTTTTCTATCAATTTTAAATAATACCGTATTTTAAGTTTTTGTCTTTTTCAAATAAAAATAGTTTTTCTTACTTCTAAACCACCTTTGTTAGACCTTATAAAGTATTAAATTCACCTGTCAATTGCTACAGGAAGTTTGATTGAATTACAAAAACTACCACCAAGCTTGAGCTTTCCACTGCGTTATAGTGTTTGTTACTTAGTAATAAAAGCAAAACAAAATTAACATGCCTATCAATTCGGACGTTTGCGTTTCACGCTCAAGCGCATTCTGCAACGAATGCAGAAAACTGCACGAACCTCTGAATTCAGCCTTCGCACTGCACTTCATTCCACTTCAAGGTGGGCAGGCGAAACTCGATTGCGCTGCAGGTGCACTACTCTCTCATCCCTTATCCGGGATAAAAGGCTTAAACGCATTTAAATGTTGAATTCAGATGTGAATTCACTTCTATTCATTATATCAATGTGCATCCTGGTTTTCCTTTTTAGGTTGGAAATTTCGCTGGATATGCACGTTTTTTAGCACTCTAAATTCGAAAGAGGTAAATTCAAATTGAATGAAATATTTTCCGAGTGGAAAATTACTGGCAACGGGCATGAAGCACGCTCATAAGGTGGTGAATAAACTACACATTTACAAAGAGCAGGAACGTAAATGGATTTCAAATTGATTGGAAAATTGAATAATAATCACAATTTATGACCTCTGTTTATCATGCAGCAGATTGGACGAAATTCAGAGATAATTAAATAAAGGAAGAAAAATGTGAGAAAAATTAATATTTTACAATGATGGCATAATAAATCTTATTATCTTTCTCAAAATGATTTCGTAATTTTTACCAATAAAAAGTTATCTAATTTCCGTTTATATTCTGATGACATTGTGGTGGAAATTATTGCAATAAAATCTTAAGGAAAACGCGTTTGGAATAAAGAAAAAACAAAAAATAAAAAATATGACAACAAAATTTGTCTTTTGCAAGGTGGTGGACTCTTTATGGTCTGAATATTAACGTGTTGCGTTAGATAAAAGATTCTAATCTTTTATGTAACGCAATATTTTTGGCATATAGAGAAGATAAAATTTGTATTTGTTTTTAGAAAGTTTTAAATCTACATTTGATTAACTTTTATTATTACTTTATTCCAATCAAATTCAAATCTCTTCCTAAGCTCACGTTCTTTCACTTTACTCTCTTCTTCGATAGCTTGTCTTTCTCTTGTTATTACCTTTTTACGCTTTCCATCACAATACTCAAATTTTATTCTTAAGTATTAAATTAATACTCAGAAATTGACAACATTTAGATTAATATAGATTTAAACCATTGTTGAATGTTTTCTTTTTTATTTGCAATGTTTAAATTGGAATAAAAATTAGGCATTTTTTTATTTATTACTAGCCCAACATACAGTATTCTCTTCTATATCTTTTAACAAAAGTTTGGCTATTAGTGTATTTGATAATTGTTGTAGAAATTCAAAGAGTTAGTATAGTTTCGTTTCCATCCTAAGGTCGAAGCACAAATCTGAGTTTGGTTTTTTGTTTTGTTTGCTTATCTTCTCTAGTAGATTAGTTTTCATAACAGTTTTTGTTGGTTGTATTTTCTTTTTAATGGTTTTGCTATTAAAGCAAGTTTTTCCAAGTTAAAATCACATAATAATTTAGAACTGTATATATAAACATATAGTAATTCTCTGATTTTAAGCACTAAGTTTATTCTCTAAAATGCAATAATTTACAGATAATGACTTTCCCTAATATTTGGGATAGTGTTATCTTTTAGTTCAAGTGGCAGGACATTTCTAGGCGGCGTGTTTTTCTGTTGTAGTTCCTAATAGTTTCTATTAATCAATATTTAATTTAACTTTCCTCAATTTCTAAACAAGTTGCTTCTCTTCAAATGTATATTTTAATACATATTGCTTGCTTATATGTAAATAAAAGCAAAGCAACATAATTTTATAAGACACTAAAAATATTATTATGATGTGTAACTACGAGCGTACTGAGGCTATGTCAGTTATATACCGACACCGTACTTGATTGGTAGTTAGACCGTTTGAGAAGCATGCAAATCTCTCACTATGGTTTTAACAGAAACGCTCCTAACGGCCGTGTTAGCAGGATTTGAGCCTGTGCTCTTCTGACTCGTAAAGTTGCAAGCCAGCGCATTGCCAAATATGCTACTAAGATATACCTTAATCTGTCAACTTTAAAAGTTTACTACACTGGATTCAAAAGAAAGTCACTTTATTGATTAAATTACTCTTAGCTAGTTTTTTCATTTCATACCCGTATTGTAGAAATTGCACCAAAATGAATTAATCTTTCATCATGGCAATTCAGTTATTAAGGATAAGAAACCAAATTTAACTTTGTTGCTTCAGTCTTGGATTTTTGTTCTTGTGATTAAAAATATAAAATAAAAAGATAAAATATGTGAAAAATTTATGTAATACAAGCTTGTTGCATAATTTATGTACTTGCGTTCTTTTAGTTCAAAGGTTTTAAAAATTAAAATTTAATCTAAATATTTAATTTATTTATTTTCGTTGCTTATAATTATATTTTTAGCGCATTTCAATATAAACTTGTTTTTTTTTAGAAAATTTATGTATATATCTTTTGGATTTAGTTTCCTTTCATGTTTAATTTATTCAAACATTAATATGCTATGATAAAAATTTAATGTTTTTAAAAATCCATTAAAAAGAGCAGTTTTCATAATTTCAATCATAAATTTTCTATGTTATAGGATGCTATTAAACCTCAAACAGCATCCCATTACTCCCACGATCAACCCACTTTACTGCATGCATACAATAAACTCCTATCTGTCTGCAACAACACGCTAAAATTAACATAATTCAACCAGATACAATCTCCGCACAAAACACCTGCTCCACATCCATTTTCCTCTTTCGCATTAAATATGTAACTTTCTCTGCTATGCTCAAATTCAAAAACTATGCCAACCTAACATTTCAATGCAAAATTACATCTTTTATACTATAAATAGTATTTGTAACTACGGTATCAACATTTACATCAACTTCACATCTATTCTTGCGCTTTAAGTGGATTGAAATAAAGAGACACAACTATGCTAGCAATAATCTCTAATACTGCACAATCGCGCGCATGTTCCGTATTTTCCACTTGATTATATGCATTATTCTCTAGACACTTACTAATACTGTGTTGCTCTATATTGTTACAATATAATAGAATGGAGAATGTTTTAGTGCAGTAGCAATGTGTGCCCGGCGCCTCCGCAGTATAGTTAAACCAACGCACTACATTTTAAAGCGTTTAGAGATAACCTTACTATCTAGTCTATAATATAATTATTTCAAGTGAAATCATACTAAAAACAGCAGATTAACATATTCTAATAAGATTTTAATAAAATAAGACTCAAACATGCAAAATTAAAATGATGTTTTAAGCTAAGTAACACGTTTCATTTTGTTTCTAAAAGAATTTTACTTTAATTTAAAAAGCAAAAAACATTTACTACATATAAAATTGATTTTAAAAACATAAAAATATTTTTCAAGAAAGTTTTGAAGGAAATGTTGTAGAAAGACTAAAAATGTAGCAGATGGTGTTGGCAATTTGCTGTTTTTGAAATTTTTTTTCTTATATTACTTTGCAATTAAATACTATTACTTTATTTTTTAATTTTGTTTTAAAGCAATTCTTTCAATTGCAATCAAAGTCAAATTGGTGCAAAGTGAGCAATAAAAGTTTAAGCAAAATTTAAGATTAGATAACAGAATAATGTATTGTGGGTTGAAAATGTTAAAATGTTATAAATTTGATATGCAAATGTTGCAACACATCTCTTTTGGAAGAAGACTGCCGCAACGCAGATAGCGTTGCCCGCATACCATTTACGGTTTAGCGGCCAGAGTTCTTTGTGGTTATCACAGTATGCTACGTTTTAGAAAAGTTTTTTTTATTCTGATAATATAAAAAACTTTCTTTTTTGTTACGTCTGCAAAGTAGATATTTGGCATCTATAGTATATATATATTAATTAATTCCCAGACATCAACACAACTGCGCAGATTATTCTAAAATATCTTTTACATTAATAACAAAAGAATTATCTATTCATTGAAGTGACATCCTTTGTTTTCAGAGATATCCTAGCAATGAATGGGATAGTGGGTTGATTGTGGAAAGCCCAAACAAAAGTCAATAGACCGCAAACATGGATATATCTATCTCAAATGTGCTTGCATTATTGAACTTTCTATGTTTGCCGCTTCCATACAATGCTCTTGCGCAAATGAATGCCAAGTTTGAATTTCAAATGAAACATTTGTTCAAAAATATACATTTAGAAATAAGTAGAAATGTGTTTCTGCATATATTCTATTTTATTGTTTATTGTACAATATAACTAAACAAGTTGTGGTGATGCGTTAATAGTTAGAGTGGCTTGGAATTGGCGAAATCGGTTGAAACTCAATAGTTTGCTAGCATTTTGCGTTCGAATTGAAGTTAAAACTTTCCAGACTACAATATCTGTCGAGAAGCCAATAATGTTTGTCACCTCGGACCTGAGTGCAGCTGGCACTTTGTAAAGAGGAGTTGGCTTTTACTATTTTGTGCTGTGGTTTCAATTTACGTTGATTTTCTATTTATTGTGCACAAATTTATAGTGCAGTCAAGTGGAGACATAATTTACGACTGTTATAAATCTGAAGGTACTAATGGAGAATGGAGATATTATATTTATAAATTTTAACTAAAATATATATTTGTTAACTAATAGATTATTTTTTGTATAATTGTTTGAATAACTAATAATAATAATAGCTTAATAATAGCTCCTTACTTTAGTCGGTAAGCCGCTTGACTTTAGCAGTGATAGCGAGGTGTCTAATATAGGAATACGGGTTTAAATCCTGCTGGGCTTACACCCAATATAATATATGTTTCTACAGAATTTAGTCCCAATAACTGCTAAAAACCTTAGTAGTTGGAATGGAGGTCAAGTACGGTGTCAGTATCCGGCACAGTTGCAGTAAGCTCCAAAAACAACAAAAATAATAAGAAATAATAATAAATATTATTTTGTTATAATCTAATAGTTTAAATAATTCTTTCTATAATCTAATTTAATTTTTATGTTTCTGTTTTCATACATTATTTTCACCTAGTGTTTTAGTTTACGTTTCACGTTTTAGCATTTGCTTTCTGTTATAAAATTTTGTTATTGTAAATTTTAACTTGCCGTGACATTTTCCGTTGCTTTGTAGCACATTTTGCGTTTTTTTTTTAGTTATTTTCGTACAGTTTTTTTCTACAATGCAATACATCCCATGTCGTAATATGTTGAAGCTTCAGAGTATAAATAATATTTTTTAGAATAAAGCTAAAAAATTATAACATAAATAAAATTTACATTAAGTTGCAATTTGTATTGGGTTACGAAGTTAAACTAGCTAAAAATATTTTAAAAAGCTGCATAACTAAAAAAAAATAAAGAGAAGAAGAAATTAAATATGAGGAGACAAATACAACTTGACAATGATGTATTTTGGGTTGTGTAAGAATATCGTCAACCATCTTCTTCAATTTGCTTGAATTACTGAATTACATCTGTCGTGCTATTGCAATTAAGCAAATCCTCTTTAACATCACCATAAGATCAAATTTATAGAATACTCAACCATTTAGTTGTAATTACGTTCAATTAATCATAATACCAACAATTGATTAGAGAGAATAACTATTAAAAAATAAATTGAAATTGGAAAGTAAGGTAATGTTACAATTGACATTAATTATTGAATAATTAGTATTTTTTAAGGTTCAGAAAAAATTTAGTTTTAATATTGTATTAGTTTACTTTTAAACAACTTAAAAACTTATCATTATATAGCTTAAATTAATTGCTTTTCTTCTGTTTTTATTGTCAAAATATACAATTGATTTATTTGCATTTCTGCAAATTTATTTAAATATAAAACATTTAAAATTCATATATTTAAACTAAGTTAAAACAAAAATAATAGAAAAATAAGTGCATTTTATGATGCAATCAACAAAATTAAAATCTACAAATTTCAACAAAAACCGAATGACTTATAAAGAAGTAAAAAACATTTTTTTGCACTTTAGCTCTAAGATACATAAATGTATAAATTTAATTAAAATGTATCCATAATTTGATTTAATTTTCTTGTTTTTACACTATACGTTTTTCATTGAAAATAAATTCAATTGTCTACCGTTGATGTTGACATTGTGAATTTCCAATGCTCGATTTTAAATCGCTTGGTGTTGTGTTTTATCGTCGCTTTGAATGCGACGTTTTTAAATTCACCAGTTGATGCAATAATAAGTTAGCACAAAGAAAATAAACCATGACGTGACAGGATTTGCCGTAGATACGACCAAATTCAGGACAATAAAAAGTGATGCGCGTGGAATAATTGTGTTCCAGAAACAATTACAGAGATATAAAATATACACAATCTAGGTAAAAACAACAATAGTAGTTTCGGATTTTGCAAATTTGCACAAGATTATATAGTGAGAAATTTTATAGGTAAAAATTGTTAGCAATTAAAGAAGTAAGAGTAAAATATGTGGAAGTTTCAATTAAAAGTTGATTTATTGGTTTTGGGTGAAATTAAAATGTTTATGAACGGAAAAACATGTAAACAAACAGGAATAACTGGTTAATTAAAAACTAAGTTATGTTGACTTTAATTGAAGTTGATTAATTAAGAAAGAACAGAATTTTTTTTGGGTTGCCCTTAAAGAAAAAGAAAGGAAATAAATTAGTAATAATTGATTTTAGAGGCAAAGTAAATTATTGTTGATTTTAAATATAACAAAAAGCTAGTAAAATGAGTAATAGTTACTAAGTAATTTAGAGGCAAAATAAGAGTTAACTGGCGGTAATCAGTTGACGTTACATACGTGAGTGAAAAACCAGTGAAAACAGAAATAACTGAAAAAAGCGTAATTAAAAGCTAGAAAAAAACTCAAATGAAAAAATTAGACAAGATATTGTATTACTTTGTAGTTTAATTTAATCTAAAATAAACTGCTAAATGTTTTAAACCTGCAAATATATTAAGATCTTAAAGCAAAACTAAATAAATTGTAGTGTTGCATTTCTTTGCATTTACTCAAATTAAAAATACTTTTAATTAAACTTTCAAAACCAAATTACCCATTTACATGGTAGAATAGATGTGTTTTATGATACTGTTTATGTTGATTAATTCCAATTAGTGTTAAACAAGTTATATTACATTATACTCAAGCATTTAATTATGGCTCACTAACTTTCTAGACATAAATCACCTCCTATTTACTGATATACCCACATTACCACCCCAGCACTGTCATAGAAAATTAGTCGCAATTTGTTTGCACCCAGTTTAAATATTACTTCTACTTGACACTTGGCGTCCATGCCGTCGTCATACAATACCCATCTCAGAATAAACTGTTATTTACTTGCGGCGAGAATAATGGCAAGTCAACGCAAAACTTGCTCTAACGCAATGAATCTGACAGTTCTCTTATTCTTTCTCTCTCAATCTAGGATCTTTGTGTGTATTTATAGTGCTTGTAGTGTCAGCAAACTTCTCAAATTGCAGAGACATATCGCACGAGTATTAGTTGCATCTTGGGCCTAATGTCGAAAACAATTCGTAGGTAAAATCAGTTTTAGCTAGAAATGAAAACAAGTTAATAAAATTTTTAATTGAGAATAAATCATTGGAATGGAATAGTTATTTACGTTATGGATTGTCTATAGAGCACACATGAAATATTTACAAACATATGATAACAAATTATTAGAATATTCCTGAGTTTTTGAAATATTAAAAAATGATGAATATTTATAAAGCTGTAAAAAGCTCTCTAGCACGTACTATTTCGCTCCAGTTCTACCAGTATACTTGCCTGGAATTGCAACACAATTAAGATTTATTAGCGTACTTCTACATTCATGCAAAAACATAAATTATGCTTATATTATAGTTGAAACAAGTATGTTGAGGTTTATTTGAAAAATTTATTGTTATTAACAAGTAACTATAAAAACTAAAAGTTTAATTGAAAAATAATAAATTAAATGTTTGTAGAGATAAAATTTAATAAAGTTGTGTATTTAAAGAAGCAACAACTCTAATTAGTGATTACCCTGTTTAAAAAATAAACAGTGTAAATTATTTAATTTAATTATTTTATTATTTTAATTTAAAGTATTGTTGAGTGTGGTCACGAAGTGTTTAAGATTTAAGATGTTGCCTTCTTCAGATACTGAAGAAGGCAACATGCCGAAAACGTTTTATAAATCAATTTCAAGTAAGTGTTGTAGTGCAAATTTTCAACAATATTTTAATTTAATTCCAAAAGTTTTGTATTAAATTTGTTTTCTCTACAATGACGAACAATTGATGCAATTGCGTAATTTATTGATAAATAGAATTTCTACATACAGCTAATTCAAAGTTTGGATAAAATTTTTCAGTGTTGATTAATTATTGATTTAGTCTATAGTACATCAATAGTTGTACATAATAAAATTGCAAAAAACTGAGATTTATTTATAAAACTTTATCTACAAAAAATTTAAAAAATCTAAATTGTTGATTAATTAAAAGTGAATCTTGCTCTGAAGCTTATTTTTACGGAAAACCCGTATTCCTATAACCCCTAATCCTATTAGGAGTACGATCAATATATTTTATACTCCTACAGATTTCAGTCTCAATACCTGCTAATAACCGGCATAATTGCAGAGCCTTTCAAAAATAATAAAAAAATATAAGTGACTTGCGTGGAGTTTAAACGAAGTCAATAAATTGACTATATTTAAGGGCTTTTACTTGTTTTTTTTTTCTAGGTTATGTTTGTGAAAAAATTTAATTAGAAATTATTAATTAAAACACGTAATATTATGTTGAAAAAATAATAATGTAAATTACAAATGCAAAAAAAAGCTGTGAAATGTTATATAGGTCTGAATAAACTGTACTAAAAATAATATTAAATTGGCCGTGACTACGGAGTATTGCATATGTAGATTACTAACCAACTAATCACTTGATTGACTGAAGAAAACAACATGCCGAAAACGTTTTACAAATTAATTTTAAGTAATTGTTATATTGCAGTTTTTCAACATATAATCTTTTTATTATTTTAATTTACATTGATTTTTTATTTTTTCTCCGTTTTCTGTATTTAAATGAAAACTCAATTAATATATGTTTTACTCTTCTAATTTATATTATTTCAGATATTTTTAGATAAATATTTAAAATAATTCAAGTCAAAACAGTTTACTGTCATCATCAACTCAACATGATTCACTCTCTATTTCACTTAAAAGCAGACCATTCGTGCAGTTATTAAACAAAGAGCAATTTTCTCCGCCACTTAAATTTCTTTGCGCATTGTCTGAAAACAATTAAATTTAATTGAATTTAACTTGTAGGCGTAGAACTTTAGATTTGATATTTGCTTTGTTGCTATTTTACTTGCGTATTTCAGTTTGCTGCTATACGCTGTGATTATTTTCGTTTGATTTAAATCCCATTTTGAATGATTATATTTTTTAAAATTTTTAATTAAAATTTGTTTAAAATTTTATTAAAATTTAGTTTTTGCACATAATAATTTTGAATTAATTAGTGATTACTTAAGGGTTTTCTCTCCATTATTTACCTTTTTGCACATTTTCGGAGAAGTTTGCACATTATTTGCAAGAAAATTTATAGGCAATAAAAGATGTCCGCTTGGTGTTGTTGCGTTGTTACATTGTACGCGTGGGTGCCCGGCGCCTCCATTATCTTTTTATTCCGGATTGAACAAACAACGGGTGTGCGTAATCGCGTAAAATATTGCGACACACATTGTAATTTTTGACAAAATATGATTTTATAAGAAAGAAAACTAAAAATTAAGATATAAGCGTATAAAACTATGAACTTATTATTGATATAAAAAATAATAACAGCAGATATATTTATAACTAGAAGAGGTTATGTCTTAATACTTGATTCTTATAGAATATTTTGTTTTATTATATTGTGTTGGTTATATTAACTTATAAAACTATTAAATTTTAAAAAAAGATTTATTTATAATTTTGTAATAAACCATTGTCATAACTACTTTTTCAAAAAATACATTATAAAAATTAATAATAAAAATAGCAGTTATAACAAAATAAATATTCTAAAAACACAAATTTAAATTCTGTTAGAAATATATCTAATATAATATACATTTCAATAAGATTCGGTACTAATAACTGTTAATTAACTGTTAAACTTAATGAAGGTCACGTACGGTATCTATAATCCGCGTGGTTGCAGTAAGCATCAAAATACAATAAAATATATTTAATGGATTTGCAAGATTTATTTAAGTCTTAAAGTATAACATATTTTTTAAGAATAAAAATAAGCATAAATATTTAGTAAAATAAATGGTTTCTAATTTTTATTATCTTTATGATAAAATTTATTTTCTGGATTATTTAGTACTGTTAACATTAAATGCGAAAGTAATAGAAAACAGTAAAATCCATCTAGGTTAAAACTATGTGTCACACGTAATGATACTTTGCGAAATGCCAATAAATGGTGATAAAATTAACTTTGTTTTAAAATTTTATTTTTTACCATTTTTTCAAAATCTTTACCATATCTACTGAAACTAAAATATCATATTTTTTGTCTTTTTTAATAAATATATTCTTATTTGTTTTTTAACGGTTTTTGTTATAAGTGTGCTTAAGTTAAAAACCTATATTTCTATTACAACATAAAACATAAACAACCACTAGTACCACTGCTTCTTTTTTGTATATTTTATTTATTACTGTAGAAAGTGCTTTTGCGCCACGCTATCTTGATCCTACTTTAAGACTTGTTACCACATGCAAGCCACCTCTAAGCGTGGCAAGTAAGATATTTCGTGTGATTCTCTCCATATGTGTGGTGCGTGCACAAAATATTTATTGTAAGGGATGATCACGTTTTCAAAACAGAGTGAAGCAAAGTAGATATTTTACGTGTTGAGCAGTTTTTTATGAGTTATTCTTATTGTATATTTGTTTAGTTAATATTTAAATTTATATGGCTATTTCTAAAATTTTTAAGTAGAAATTAATTTTCAACTAACAGAAAAGCCGCGCTCCGTAGCGCAGTTGGTATGTCGTCTGTCTGTAGCAGTGACAGCAAGGGGTATATTCGAGGGTCACGGATTCAAATCCTGCTGGAGGTATATTCAACATAATATATACTCTCACAAAGTATATTCAGTATATATATATATATATATTCAGTCCCAATAACTAATAAAAAAAATTTAAAAAAAATTATCGATTCTTATATCTTTTAATAAAGAAATATTATTTAGAAAATTATTAACTTATAAACTGACTGAAAAAAAAAGTAATTAATTTATAGTCCAGGTAACACAAACTCTTGATTGTGAATGATAAACAGTTAAGAGAAGGTTAGAAACCATTACTCTAACTCTTTTATTTGTTTGCGTAACGCACCCAAGAAGACTGCGCAAAATGCATGAATTATTACTTGGCAATCATACAAATTTCTTGCAAAAGAGGAAAGAAACTGGAAAAGATGCAATAATTTAACTTAGACAAAAAAGCAAAACACAGTTATCCTGAAACAAAAAATAAACGCCGTGCGGTTAGAGCCGTTTGTAGTTTGTTAGGAATCTACAAATAACTCAGTTTTTAAGTTATAGTAATGAAACAAAAAATATTAATGAGTAATATAAAAATTCTAAACATAAAAGTTATTGTTTAACTTTTGTATATGTTTTTTATATAGCATTTAAATAGTTTCTTCTTTTATCAACTCTCAATTCTGCCACTTGAACTTAAAAGTCCAAACTGTCATACGTCTTGGGCTTAATTCAAGTACATTTAAGTGAGTCTGTGTCTGTAAACTGAAAATTTTATCACTTGCTATACTTAGCCAGCTGCAATTAGATTCGACAATGCTAGCAAAATATACAACTTGTATAAAAAATGAGCCTATGTCAAATGACAGTTTAGACTCACAGTCAAATTTCAGACAACGACGTTGCATTCAATAAAACGTTTGAGATTAATGAAAATACATTCTAAATTATTTCTATTTAAAAGAACAGCAGAATTTTTTTAGTTATATGAAAAGTATATTAACTATCTCCTCTTGATGCAATTTATCTTGATACGCGAATGAAATTTATTTTCCGCTTTCAGTAACAAGTCTTTCTTCCGTAATTTCCATTTGTCTTATCATATTTTCTTCATAGCGCGCATTTGGCTTCTGTTTATTAAGTACCGTAAAATTGCAAAAAAGAAACACATTTAAACAAGAGAGATGTGCGCGTAAAATGCACGAGCATAAAATGCAGCGGATGATAAATGGGTTTGTAAGTGCTTATCTTCAAGCGGTATGCATTTGAAAACTAAATTTTAAAATACAATTTAAAGTGAAGCCATAAAAAATTAAAAACATTAAAAATACCAATGTAAATTTATGAAGCACAATTGAAAAAAGAATTAATTTGATCTTTCTTAGAAATAGAGTTTAAATGTCAAGAGTAAATAAATTGAAAACACAGCAAATGCTTTTTGGTTGTATTTTGGAAAAATTTCAAGTGGAACAAATGTAACAAATATAGGCAAGTGTATCGAACCGGAAGTGTACACAAAATTGTTCAATGTACTTTGGGTTCTATATGTTGAAATATTATGCACTAGAAGAAAACGTCATACAAGTTTTTCTTGTTGCATTGTAGCAAAGAAAATTTGCCATTTTAGAAACTTTTTATGTAAGCACAAATTGAGATATGTGATATACGATGTAAATACTTGAATATTTATGTCCCATGTCTTATACTTTAAAAAGCAAGTTCAAACATGCTTAATGTATTTTAAAATTTATTCTAAACTTACCTATTTTATTTTCAATATTTTTTGTTAAATTTCCAAAATTAATTTAATATTATTTTAAACTGTAAATTGTTTTTAATTATTAACAAACTATTTTAAATTTGTAATTTTAACTAGTTTAGTGTTAAAAGATATTTTGCACTTACAAAAGTTATAGTTTTAGCACTAAAAATTTATGGAATTTTTAATTATTTTTAGATGTGATATTTGCGAGAGTCGGAGGATCGTTTGGAAAGCGGAAAATGTACCGTACGAGAGCGAGGTTTGTGTGCGACTGACACGGGCCACGGAAGAGCGGCAGGATCACAGGACTACAGAAAGTGTGAGGATGCATTGGCGGGGGTTGTAAATGCGAACGATGAATGCAAAAACAAAGACAAAACACAACACATTGCAAACATGGCAATAAAAGTGTTTCCGCCATTGGGCTGATAATAAAATTCACATTGAATTTAGCAATTATTTTTACTCATCAACAACAAACTGTCGTAGACAATATTTAGAAGATAATTTATAATCTATGCAATCACCCTTCAATCTTTTTAATTATTTTCAAAAATATTAAGTTTAATGGTAAAAGAGAATAAATACTGTTAGCTATTAAATCATGGTTTTAATTAGAAATTAACCATGATATCATTTATAACTCGTTTAAACGCATTCAATTAATTACGACATTAACACAGAACCATTTAATTTTAATATCTTGAATAATATTGGTAAATTACTTTGTCCTATTAATACCAAATGCCATCAAAAAAGTGATACTGAAATTTTAACATGTTTTTTAACTTCAAGATAACAACGTCATGCTTTGTTTGTACGACTAAACTACTAAGTTGTCTCTTAAGAGCCGATCTGACTATTGGTTCAACCCCTGTCGCTACTTGCACAGACAAATCTTACTTGCAATGTAGTCGTCGCGGTTTCGTGTACATCCCAAAGCTCTTCGGATCACTTCGGCAAGCTGGGTCACGACTGTGGGCGGTGAACTCGCACTTGATACTAATCTTGATCGATCTATTAAAAGTAAAGTGTGTTTAATTTTAAAAATAATCATACAGATCTCAACTATGTGCGATTTACTTTAATTATAAATTTGTGACATTCAGCAGCGCGCTGGTTTACGAGTCAGTGGGACGCGGGTCCAAATCCTGCTAACAATTCCGTTCTTGGCAGCTGAGAGTCTACATCTTGCCGAACAAGAAAACGGTGGTGTTACTGAGCGGGCAGTGGTGGGAAGTCAAGTACTATAGCCTATAGCCGATTAAACCTTTAAATTAAGGTATAAGAAGGGTTAAGATTAATAATGATGACAAATTTGTAATTCTAATTTCCTTTAGGTTATACTATTTTCTTAAAATGATTAAAAGTTTTCGTATCATTTTTTGTCTTATAAGAGATTTGCTTAACTAAGAAAGTTTTTCTTTCTCATAATTTAAATACAAATGACACTCGCGCGGCAATACAAACACAAAAATTAAGACATAGTGTTTTTGCATGCTCTTCATCAAGTTTTAATTAAAATCCGCTCTCTCTGTCCACGCCCGCACTTGCTTCCTTTATTTCGCTTAATTAACAACCAACTCACGAGTTATTTATTGAAATAATTCTACAAACGTATATTTAATTGGGAAATTAATTAAATGATTAACTTTGTTGTGCATGCAAACAACGCGGAAATGCAGGCGCATTAACCTAACCCAATTCATTTGATGACAATTTATTATGTTGATTTATTAATAAAATAAGAAAATACAATAGCAGAATTAATAATTTATAAATAAATTATTGCAAACAATTAAATAAATTATAAATTATTATTGAATTGCTATAGAAATTTTTAGTTTGAAAGTTTATGCTTATTGTCATAGAACTTCTAAAATATCCGTGAATATTAATAATTGTATTATTTTGCCAGGTATCAATATTGCATTTGTCTTTTAATAATAATAATAATATATTTTCTACATATACAATTGTCAATACAATCATACATATACAAGGCCATCGACCAACGATCCTTCAGTCATATTATCTTTTATTTTACCAGATAATATTAACTACCATAATTATTGGATATATGTTCCACAAAAATTGGAACCCCGTAAATATATGATCCACTGTCAGTACAACAGTCTTACCAACTTAGCTATGAAGTAAAGCAGGGAAAATTAAATATGTAATTTGTGAATTGCCAGATGTGAAGCATGTTGTCATCCAATTAAAACTTAAACTGTAATTACAATAATAAAGCAGTTTATAATTCCGCATTAAGCAGAATTTACCTTGGTGTTTAATCAACTTTTCAAGACGTTTCGCAGGAATTAAATTTATTTTTAAAGTATCTTAGTTAGTCAATTATAATAAAAATAATGTCAATAAATACTAGTTGTCAATTTAATATTTACAAATTAATTACTGAATAACCAAATAACAATTTACAATTCTTTTTCTTGCAATAAAAAATTGCATTAAAATATAATGCCCTTATAAAACAAATATGTAATGCAACAAATAATTGCTATTTTTGTAAAGAAAAATTAAATTAATCACATCGTTTAAAAAAATCATCAAAGAAACAAATTTAAGCTGTAATAAAACAATTAGAATATATCACAGAGCAAGAACAAATACAATATGCAGCGGTTAGATTGTTGCACTCTTTTGCGCAATAAGCACTATTTTGCTATGCATTTTTCTATGCGCATGCCAATTTTGTTCATATAGAGAGTATCTGAGCAGCGATATAATAAGGAAGTTGCACATTTATTATTAAATATTGTGAGGGTTCTAGTCACACCAAGGTTACCAAGATTACACCAAGGTCTAATCAGAGTTGCGCTTAATCCGCTTTTTAAGATTCATACGCCGGATTTGCGCAATTGATCCGTTTATAATTTTATTGTTTGTCATTTGTGCTACTTACAGACCACACATTTAGTGTACTAAATCTTTTTGAAAAATTCAAATATTATTTAGAGTTTATTAACTATGAGGGTTTTATTAAAAAAGAAGAATATTTTACAATTTTTTTTAAATGTAATTCAATATAAATAATAATTACTATTATTGTATTAAATTACACTTTTTTGAAGCACTGTATAATTTAAAGTGCATACATCTTATTAGAAAATTATTAGAATTTTTTTACTGATTTTTTAAAAACATATCTACGCAATTTCATTGCCGGACACTAAACCAATGTATATAATTTAATAAAACATTATTGTTTACAAAAATGACTTTCCTTAAACAAATCTTATGTTTTCTCCAAATAAATGAAAAGATATTTTTCAAAAAATTGAATCAAAGAAAATGAAACTTTACTCTGGCAACTTTTTTCTTCATATTACAAGTTATTTACCTGTGATCTCATCACTGTGAACGCCAACCACCCATGGTGCGCGCAAACTTTGGGGGCGGTTTTCGTCGAACGAGAATTTCACGTCGTTGTCACTTGCGACGTGCATAGGATAATAAACGTCGCGGCGACTTAGACATGCTGCGCTATGTACAAGTATTCTTCAGGGAGGAAAACTAAGACATTTCCGGGCTTGATGCATACAATTTTGTGGCAAGCCAAGTTTTGTGGAATAGTTTGCACATCTGATAATTCATTCTATGCCAAAGTAAACTAGACTAAACCGATGTAAAGATTAGGAAAAATAGAAAAAGAAGGTGATGGTTCTAAGTTGGAGGAAAAGCAAATGATTAACTTTGTTAAGTTAAACTTTTAAACTGCAAATAAAAATTGTTTATCTCTTTATTAAATCTTAGTGAATAAATAGTTGCTTGTTGCTTTTTTTGATGCGCATGTACCTTCTACAATTATTAATCAATTATGACAAAGTAAAAATATACTAGACTTGAGCATTAAGTGTTTTTAATTGTATCTATTTAAAATGTATTGCTTTTTACTTAATCAATTATTATCAATTTCAACTCTTTTTTTACCCGTCGTGGTGTTTGATTTTTGACCTACCTAATTTATATGGAATCCTTACTTACAACAAAATGTTGACATTTTATTATAACTATAACACAAGCACGTTTTACAAATAAAAAATTTATAAGGGTTAAAGTTAAGTCATCAATGCTTTATACTATTTTGTAAAAACATTGTCATTCAAAAGAAACTTTGTTTCCTTAAGCAGCTACTAAAAAGGAAAATGCAAAAAAGTTTAAGTAGGCAACCAAAACTACAAGTTTTAAAATTAGGACTTAACTTAACCTGTATAAATCTCTGACTTAATAGTGTTAAGTTAATCCAAAATAAATTATAACTTAGATAAACACAATTTTCTACTAAACGCCATCTACATTTTCTTCTCTCTATGTTGATTGCAACTTCCGTCGTCGACGTTAGCAGACTGACATATAAATTTGCAACCAAATTGGCATCGTCGTTGATAAAATTTTACGAGCCAATAAAACGTTTTATGCGCTGACGCTCTCTTCATTCCCTTCCAATGTCCTTCCACTGGCATAGAAATTGCGACTGATCTATTTATTTTATCCCAAAGCAACATCCTCATAGCAGAACAATCGATACCAGAAGTTGAAAAGTATAAAAACCGAGAGATGATATACTTCAACATAAAGATTAATGGCTCGGTGTAATCGACAGTAATGTACTGTCAATAACAGACTGTATAAATTTCTGCGAACGGAGTTATTTGTGGCTTTTCTGGCGGCGACGACAGCGAGCTAGTGAATTCAAAATTTAATATCAAAATAAGAATATAGTAGAGAAAATAAAAATGATTAAATTAGGATGAATATAATGGAAATATTAATCAAATCAGAGTGAAGGGTTAGAAAAGAGTATTGCTATTTTTAACAAGTTTTGGCTTTGAGTTTATTCCTTTGTTCAAATGTAGGGAATAAAAAGAGAATAAAATTGTAGTAAACAAAATATAAAAGTTTATTCGGGTTTCGTGGTTTGTTTTAGGGTTAATCGATACTAATTTAGATTCCAAATGAAAGAAAACAATTTAACCAAAAAACAATTTTTGACTAAACAATTTAAATATATTAATATCTAGTGTTAGTAAGCATAATAAAACGGTATAAAATGAAATTAGTTCTAATTTGATCAGATTTTTTTTAGGTTAGAAGAGAAAGAACATTATAAGTCAGTTAGTTAGGATTAGACAGAGTAGAAAGGTTAGTCATAATTCTCACTTCTCTATACCGTCAGCATAATTCTGTCATAATTTCTAAACTAAGCAAACAAAATTTTAATATTAACAGATTTGCTGTAAATTACTGTGCTGTAAAACAACAAAATCAATGTAGAGTATTTTTGAGTGTGGATACAAAGTTTAAGGTTTATTATATCGGAATCAATTAATCTTTACTGAAAGTAGCAACATTTTAATTTAAGAAGGTATCAAACTTAAGATTTATATAACTTTGCCTCGATTGTTATAAACGTTTCTAAACTTGCGCACAGTTTAAATTTTAATGAAGCTTTGCTTGTTTCCGGTAAGCAAATCTGCTTTACAAAAACATGTCTCTTGCATAGCCAAGTATTTCTATTGCTATTAATTTCGTCCGGATTTAATGACACTTTTTTTCTTGCTTTATGTCGCATGTACCGTCGTCTCAAGGATGCTTCAAGTACATCTTGGAGACGCCATTTTGCCAGCCGTGGCGTTTGCCAGGAAAACGTAAACTGAGAGGATGGCCAAAGGAAACAGGAGACTTTCACAAGTACAGACAACTGATTTATTAACTTTTGAGTGCAAATGTAAGTGGAGCAGAACAAGTAAAAGAAAGACGAAAATAGAGAAAAATAAAAAACTACTGCAAATAAAGTAAAATCTATATTTCTTTAGAAGCAATTACACAATGCAAAAAATATTATATTATTTTGATAAAGAATTATAAAGGTCATCTTAAGAAATATGTGATAATAGAAGATAATGTGATTTGTGGTAATAATGATTAAATTGAATTGTAGACACTTTAAAATACCTAAATCTAAAATTTGGTTAAAGTGGATCGGTTATATTAGAAATTATTGATAAAACAAGAAAAATAAGTTGTAACTCTTTCCTTCTCGTTTTAACTACCTACTCACCCTACACTATCTTATCTTCCGACTCTCTCACGGTCAAACTTAAATTGTAAATAACTTCGGAACTAATTAAGTTAGCAGGTTGTAATTTTGGTAAAAATGTTCTTATTTATTTGCAGAATTTAAAAACATAATCAATAATAACTTTATTACAATTAATAATAATAATTTTAGAATAAATCATTAAAATTTAATAATAAAAAATCAGTTTAATTGACATTAATCATTCATTTTCAAAAATTTATATGAAATAAATTATTTATGTATAGTACATTACTGATTTACTTGAAATTTGTTACTATAATTTTTTATTGATGATATAACATCAAGTACACGCTATTTTTAGCAATTTGTTGACATATCTTAGCTATTCCTTGCGCTCTCAGCAGATAAGAAATATAAATTTGCGTCTTGCATTGAATGTAAACGTTGTCAACGCTGCCGATACAGAAGCAAGAAAAAAGCAAAACGCCAACACTGTTCACCGAATAAACTTGTCTCCTCTTATTTCCTCCTCCTATCCCACGATCTACCAAAGGCACAACATGGGTTTACGCTTTTATATAAAAAATCACATACAGTGTGTTCTTGCAGTTTAGCCAGTAATATTAACAAAACATAAATATATAATAGTTTAATTAATTCAAGTCTAACGTTGATTCAAATATAATTAATCAATCCTACTTTCTTCTCCTACTTCATTCGGTTACATGGTATCTGCAGAGTTAAGCTGAAAGTGGCATCATTTTTTGAGCTTTGAACGCATTTCTTCTACAGTGGTTTGGCAGAAAGCGCATTTCCGCAGTGAAACGGGAAGTAGGAGCGGTTTGGAGACGGTGAGGACAAAACCAAGCCTCGCACAAGAAATACGTGTTTGGCTAAAATCTATTCTTGGTGTGGATTTATTTATTCGGCCTGCAGGAAGAAAGAACGAATTCACAACAGGGCCACATTTGGTAAGTTTACATAAAACAATAAATATTTTAAGAGACGACAAATGCTATTCTGGACGGTTCTGTAAATTTATTACAATGTATGCTTTATTCTCTTTTTTATCTGAAAACTTTTTCCTAACTTACCTCCAAGCAAAATAAAATTCCTGGAGTATATATTAAAATAAACTAGATTTTTAATATATTTTTATACACTTTAAATTTACTAGAAATATTTAATTTTATTTTTTTAATAATTATTTAATAAATATATTTTGCGGTATTTTAATTTCCAACCTGTAGGATTTTAAATGCTAGTCTGGGTAAAGCTGCAGAAAAAGAGAAAAAACTCTCAATGTTGCAGATTAGAGCTTACGGCAACTACTTTACAATAGCGGAAATGAGGAAAAATCCAAAAATAGCAGCATGCTGCACTAGAAAAAAAATTGGGTTGAAAGCTTTTAGTATCTGTTTTCCAGTGCATAAAGACTTTACCTGCAAATGGATGGAAATAAAAAAAGAAAACAGAAGAAAGCAGAAAGTGATAAACAAAAGGAAAAAATTTGTTGATTACATTTAATGTTGTTCATTCACTATGAGCAGGATATTGTGTTAATATTTAAATCTTAATTGCGAAATAAATTGTACATTAACAATAATAGTTTAAGTTTAATTGTGTTAAGTGCGTTGTCAATGTATTTCAGATTGATGTAGTTTACTGTTTTTATTCATAACATAGACAGTAGTTGAGTTACACATTGTGCCATAAATAATTTTGTTTGTTCTTAAGTTATTAAATAATTTACAATATATTATCTGGCAAAAATTAGATATCATAGATTTTATAGCAATAATATATCATTTAATCATTATATTAATATAAAGTAACACGTAATGTTATTATTTAATTGAAATCTACAAAATTAATTGAATGGTTTCTCTAAAATAATAACTTTAAATCTTTAAATAAATTTCTATTATCTTTGATCTATGCCAAATACTATAATACAAGAATTCTTTAAATTTTCCTCTTGGAGAAGGATGGGAATTCTTCTACTCTTGCACCTTAATATTGGTTTTTCATTGAAAAGAATTGCAAAGGCCAGACAAATTAAGTTAATAATGCACGATTTTTAAAAAACCGGACAAAACCAAAACACAATCTCACCCAGTTCATGCAGGAATGCGCATGTGGATATTGCAAATTCCGATTGGCATTGTGAACATGCCCACACGACCCGACGCAGCCATGTCAAACATCCAGCGCATCCCTCGATATTTAGAGCTGCGGATAGTTAATCAAAGGGAAGCATTTAAAAATGAAAATGTAAAAAATCTGTCGTTTATCATGTTAGGGAAATTGGAAGATTAGTGGTCATCATAAATTCTGTCAGCTAGGTTTAGAGGATTGAGATTTACGGATGGTGCAAAGTAGCCGAAAATATTGGCAAGGCTTGGTAAACAAACAAATTTAGTAAGATTATTTATGACTAAATGTGACACTATAAACATCTTTACATGTTTTATATAAAAATATAATTTGTTACTCATTTTATAAGAAGAAACAAGAAGACTAAAATTAATAAAATAATAGGTGTAGTTTAAGTTAGAAGTTTTTCATCTCAACCTAATTAAATATTTTATACAGTGTACAACGTAGTGATAAACAAACAAAAGTAAATATTTAGCTTTAAACAGTGTATTTGTAATTGTATACAGAAATGAAACTAGAACTTATATTTCCTAAGACATAATTTTTTAAATTAATTTCTACTAAACATTTGTAATTCTATAATAAAGTATGTGTTTTCAAAATGTTTAAACTAGAGTTGTTTGGGTTGCCTATTTTAAACGTTCTAAGAATGAAGTACTAACCAGGACACAAAAGTATCTGATAAGTTTGAGTGTTCTATTGTAAGTCGTAACTTGTCCAATCTTGTGTCAACTTGGCGAGCTGCCCGTGTTGATTTGGGATTTATTTTACGACTCTCCCCTTAGTCACGTGAGGAACCTTTTCATCACTTCCTCTTCGTATATATTTATAATATTAGTGTCACGTTCTATAAACAAAACTAGTGTCAACTCATCCAACCGCAAATCAAATTAAATATTCATAATGCACAACTTAAACTTCCTCACCCTTCTTACGTTCTTATTTTTTCTTCTCTTCGTCTTTTTAAATGATTGAGCTACTATTACCTTTTTCACTCTACTACTTTTTTCTATTACTAAACCTTAAGCTTTGAATTTAATTATTTATGCTTACTCTATTTACCTTCTTTGCTTTATACTTTATACCCTTAGTAGCCTATTCTTGGCGCGTCTGTGTCTCGTCGGAATCCTTCACTATCTATTCACCTTTTTAATACGCACACTTCTTTGTTCTCACTCCCTTGGGGTGTATTAACATTGATCAATTGAACAGATCGTGATATCCAACATTTAAGTAACCCAGAACATTGCAGGTATTTCTGCACCTGAGGATAAACTCCGATAGCAGAAGGATTTTAGCACAAAGTGATCTAAGCCATTGAGATGGGTTGCTCCCTAGTGGTTGGCTTTCTTTTACGTTTGCTTTGCGCTTAAGAGACCCATGAAAAAAAAAAGAAAAAAAGAAAAAAATATCATTGTTGAGATTATTCTTGAAAGAAAGTGAGGACAATTATGTGTTTTCTAATTGTATTTTTATTGATTGCAGTAATTATATAATTTAATGACTTGGTATTTGTGAGGAAATTAATGGTCTTACATTTTTTGCTGCATTTTAGATAATTTATTGGGTTTTTACATGCTATAAACTAGATAAATCAAGTGAGAAACTATTAAATTGATTTATTGTCCTCGTTATTGCCATCTATCATGCTTAATATTACAAAAATCTTTGAAATATGTATCATGGGTTGCCTATATTACACCCTTATCCTGCGCTTAAAATTCAAACTAAAATGATGTTCAAACGTATTATACGCGTTTGAATAATTAATTACGTATTGTATCTGACTAATTAACAAACCAAACATTAATGCAATAATTAATTGCTAGCCCCAAATATATAAAATGTCTTGATGCTAAACATTTCTTGCAATCTACTCTAATTCATCGTTTGTTTTGTTCTCAGCATGACATTTTTATTAAATTGTTATTCTTTATAATTCAATTATTTTCTCTTAGAAGTTTACGAATATGCTGACAGTAGATACACAAATTAAATGGCGGCTTTTGTCTGGTCATGCCAGAAGAGAAAAAAAGAATGTATTCTTAGTTGGGGCGGCGAATTCAATAACAACGTGCAGCGCGTAAATATGTAACCGATGCGCGAGTAACGAGTGCGCGTAACGAGCAGCCCGCTCTTGCCGCTGGAATAACGAATTAATTCAGGTGCAGCGCGCACCTGATTGCGACAATGCCGCAAGAATGCGGGCCGAATGGCGAATCGATGTGATCGCGCGTGCAAACCAGACCGTGTTGGGTGGTCGGCAGCGGAGGCTGAAAGCGTAATGAGAGTGATTTATTCGCCACGGCGCAATCATTCGGATTTTGTTGCGATACGTAATTGAATTAATGCGAAGATGATACACGCAAGGGGCGGAAGAGAAAGAAGGGTAGAGGTTGAAATGATTATTCGCAATTTATTATAATAAAAACATAAATAAAAAATTATTATACAGGTTTAGAGAAAAAAAAAGTTTATAGTAGTTACCTATATAAACAATTATAATTGTAATAAATTAAAATCTAGTTTTAATTTACGGATTAAAGATAAATCTATCTCAAAACTTAAATGCGGCAAAAAAATTGATCAAGTACACATACTTTCATTACATTCCAAATGTATATTTGTTTATAATATGCATTCTGCATTTTTTCACATTCATTTTAAGCACTCATAATTTTGGAGCTATTGGAGAATCAATTAACCAATTGTTATTAAATATACCAAAACAACCCTAATTGTAATTACAGAAAATATTAGACAATGCATCTAATTGCAACGGAACTTTGGCTAAACACTAAAGTCGAAATTAAATGAAAACGATGCTTTATAGAAGCCATTTTAAGGAAACTGTTTTTCAGCGCATCATAATTAGTTATTATACGACCAATTGAAATGTTTTTTTTGTGATAATAGGATAATAAATACACTAAAATTGTTTAATTGCATTGTTAAGGGTACAAAGTTTAAAGGCTTTCTATCAAGTATCAACTGTTCTTTTTTAATTGCTCTTATTATAAATTTAGGCATTTGGTTACAATTAGTTATATTTATTTATATAGTTATAATTTTAAAATTATTAATACACCTAAATCTATGATATTTCTTGGCAGAAATGTAAATTTCCGGTTTTTCATTTTTTTCAGATGGCGTCTATGTCGTTGTCAAATTTGAACTTCTTGAAACAGAAAGCTACTTTTAGATGACGTAGCTTAACTCAAATGTCTTCTTATGATATTAAATGATTTACTCTAATTATATTCTTAATAATTTTTTGTGATGTTACCAACTTACAAAGTAATTTTATTTAACAATGAAACACTATACGTGACTACGCTGCCTTCATCTCCACTTCTTTTCCAATAATCATACACTTTATAATATTTCATCTCATCGTAGCACAAATCAATGTGATGTCTCTACATTAAATATTTCTCAATAACATTTCTAGTAACACTTTATTCGGTAATTCAATATGTTGAAATTAGTTTGAATTATACAGAATGTTAGAATTGCTTGGTATATTTAAGCAAGTCATTAATTTCGTTCAAACTTCAAAGTGAGGAAAACTTAAATATGATATTAGCGTGACTAGTGATGGTTGTAGGTTACAGCAAGCAAGTGTTAATTGACGATAAAAAGGGTATAATCATGGGAGTTTTATGTTTAGCGCGGCGGTGCTTGTTAAAAACGAAACTTGAAGAAAACGTGTAATTTGCAAATATGTAGAAGTGTAGCTGAATATGCTATGTTGAATTATAATGATTTGCTTCAAGAAATAGAAGTGACTTACAGTTTTAACATTGCCAATTTAAAAAATAATGTATTTAATGGTAAATAGTTTGTATTTTAATAGTAACCGTTTTTTGTTAAGGTTCTTTTGATATTTATACACAATAAAGAAATAAAATCCAAAATAAAACGTGTTACTTCCCAGCAAATCCATTCCCAACCTTAATTTGTAATGCTTCGTAAACACGTTTTAAATCAGTGTAAAATACTATTCTAGTTGTTCCTTCATTTAAACGCAATTAATTTTTTTATTTTAAATTAAAGCGCAAAAAATACACATCAAACAATTGCAATTAAAATAATAGTAAACATAAATAAAGAAACTATTTCATTATAACAATATTTATTTATTGCTGCAAAACATAGATCTAAATAATCTAGTAATAAGTATTTAATTCAATATGTATAAGGTGATTTGTTTAATTAAATTAAGAAGGCATTGAGTAGATAAAGCTTAGGTAGGGTTAGGTTAGCTTGATTAGGATATTATTTAGTATAGGCGGCGGTTAGAAAAATATCGGGATGCCGTATTGGAGCAATTTCTATTTGAACTTTTTTAGGGCGACAGATCAAAGATTGACGTACAATCTAAATGTATTTCATTATTACAATAAAATTAATAAAATACGAAAACTAATTTAAATTTAAACTATTATAACATTTTTTAAAAATTTAAAACAAGAATAACTAGGTATTGTTTCAATATGATTTACAATTAATTAAAGTTAAACCCAATTGTGTTTTCTGCTTTTTTTAATTATTATTTCTTTAAATTCTATTTCTGGAACAGTAAATTGGCAGCCGAGTATAATCATCATTGCGTAACGCATCTAATTACACTGTAATAGTTACATTATAATAAGTATTATAATAATAAAAGTAATTGTAGTTCAATGTAAATTAATACGACTCAAACTACAAATGTGCGAGCTGTAAAAGCGTTGATAAAATGGCGACTGTAAATAATCTTAATTTGTGCGACAGATTCGAGGGTGTTGATGTCGTTGTGTCTGTTGGCGATATGTTTAAAGATCTGTTTGGTAAAGTTTTTTTTTACAATTTAGTGTTTTTGTTGAGTTATTTAAGGTTATTTATTAATTTAGTTTAAGAGAATAATAAATAAGATTGAGGAACAACTAAGTTTAAGACTAAGACTAAGTTGTTACAATCGAATAAATGGTTTAAAAGTTATTGGTGTTTACAGAAGGATGTGACGTTACTTATTTATTTGCACTCACGGTTCAACTCCTTTGTCATCCTACACTATCTTATCTTCCAACTCTCTCACGCTTCTACCACTTAAATGTTAATCCCCAATAACTGTAAAAGTAATAAAGATATTCAATTGTAGCTTTCATTGATATATTTTATTTGATTTTTAATATTTTGTTCAGTAAAATGTGCAATTAATTACACTATATAAATAAAATGAAAACTAATTTATTATTTTACAGCCAAATAAGCTTCAATACTAATCCGTATAAAATGCAACTAATAACAAATAGCAATAAAACGTCTCTTAAAACATTTATCCCATTAAATAGGCAAAACCTCGCGAATCGAATTACTAAACGTCAACACATTCATGCACGAAATTGAATTTCATTCCTCGGGTTATTGTGCAATGCGCTACAAGCCACAAAACTACGAATCAACCAGTTGGGAATTATTTATTGTATTTCAAGCCGGCAATACAACACATTAAGCCACGTGGCATTGAAGCAGCGAAGATGTGCATTGAACTTGCGGGGAAAAAAACTGACAATAATTGAAATTAAAGTGAAATAAAATGGAATTGGACAATGACGCGAAGAGAATGAAGCATTCAGATATGAAACCAAAATGTGTGAACTTCAGCAATAAAATATTATTCAATTGTTGAGTCATAGAATAGAACTTAATGTGAGAATCGAAAAGGTAAGAGAATGGAATTGTGCAAAGTACAGTTAGTATTTAATTTTGGAAGGCAATTTATTAAATATAGAGTAAACATAATGCTGTTAGCATAAGGAAATTGCAATTCAATTGTGTATTTTTATTATAAATTTGAATATAAAACGATATTATTTTATCAAATTGTACTACCATGTAATTAATATTTTGTGACTAAACAAACATATTAAAATCAGATACTATTTGTTTAAATAAATATATATTAAGTCAAAATTGAATTTGTAGTGGTTATTTGTAAAAATGTAACACTAATTTCAACAAAATAACGATTGCCAATTTTACATAATTACTTCCCATCCTACTACACAATCCCATTTCACTCTATTGAATAAGTTTGATTAACTTCTATCAAATCTAGACATTGCATATTTCTCAACTCATCTACCTATAGAATATCCAATTTAATTTCTAACCATTTTTAAATAGATACATTTTTATCTAAACAAAATGAGTACTTTGCCAAAACCAAAATGTTGCCTACAATTGTGTTGGTTTTAAATTTTATTTGCTTATTGTGTTTATTTCGTCTTACATTATTAATTTTTTTTTTAACAAATTAAACGCAATTTTTTATAGTGTTATTCATCTCATTAGACTCCTAACCATTTATTCCTGCAATTCCAATCCACATTCTGTCTCTACAAGCTAATGTAGCAAAGCACTGTTTATCATTCTCCACCGAACTTTGAAATATCTTCTTAAACATTTTTGCTTACTCACAATTTATTATTCTGCTCTAACTGTAACACTCTCTTATAAAGCAACAACTTTATTTCATTCTATTGCACCAGCAACAGAACGTGACTCCGGCATGATTTAAGCCAAGTAAGTATAAGGCATTTACGCGGTGCGTTTCCAAACGCCTCACCAATCATCCTCGATCACAGTGGTTTGGAAATGTGAGAGATTCGGAAATTGGCTGCTTCCTTCATTGTGTGAACATCAGCAAACATGAGGTTTTGTTTAAGAAACCGAAATAACGATGGAATAATTTTATGCTTCATTGGAAGAGTAAAGAAGAAACTGTTACTCAAAGTTAAGTCACTAATTGTAAAATGAAGTGGAAAGTATTTTGGTTCAACAAGTTTAACAAATTGATGCAACAATTCTAGAAATAAAAGATTAATTTAATTGTAAAATTTAATGATTTAATTAAGAATTAATTTAATAGACAGTTTCTTTTAATTATAACAATTAAAAACAACAATTCTACAAAAACTATTTAATTATTCATATGAAACTAGTTTGCATAGAGCTACAAAACTAAGCAACTAATTCGAATATGTCACAGAAGTAAACAATCGACTAAAGTGAGACTCACTGTGATGATCTTAACTATTTTATTATTGTCTTAACACTCAATTAAGCAAATATTAGCTAAATATTATTGAAAAACGCCAGAATATTATTCAAAAATAACGTATAAATCTCCATTAACATTAAATTTTTTCCAAGTTCATCCATCAAACAACACAAAATATTCAAGGATGAAAAACTGTGTGAAACTACTAGAACCTAATTGTAGTGTACAACAGCGATCTAGAGCACATTAGCAGATATTTTCTTCATGAACTGGTATAATGCACTTACCATGCGCATTACAATTTACAGCAGTCGGCTTTGTTTTGCATAAAAACCGCTTGTAATTTACTTTGTTAATTGTCGACCACGCAGCGAATAAGCCGCAGAGATGCGGTTTTTTAAATTTTGTTTTGTATATTAAAAGGAAGAGAACGCTGAACGGTACTAGACTTTTTTTAAATGTGCAATGTGCCTGGGAATTAGATTTAATGCTGTTAACACAATTAATGCGGATCTAAAATCTGGGAACCAGGTATGAAATATAAATTAAAATTATACATATGAATTACAAAGATGGGAGAGAAATTATTTATGAGAAGAATGTAATTGTTGCTGTAAGTAGTTCTTGGTAGATACGAAATATTCATTAAAAATTAAAATAGTAATAAGGACAATTTTGTACAGATTATTATAATCGATTTAAGTCAATTATATTCAAGTTATTACTGACGCATTTAAAATAAGATTTCTTCTTAAATATTACACTAAAAAGAAAAACAAGATTCTAGGTTACATTGTATGAATTAACTTAAGTAACTTTAAACTATTTAAATTGTACTTAAACCAATAAATCACCGAAAGCCAATATAAAAGCTAAACTCAGTAAAACTAAGTCAATATTATTATTTTACGAAGTTATAGACTATTATAATTGTACTTATATCATTGCTAAAGATTTAATATGGGGCTCTAGTTGCATATTACTCAATAAGGAGAAACAAAATAAAAATATTGCATTTTTTTATTTTAAAATTGAATTAAGTCACTTGATATAAAATTTACAAAGAAGAATAAAACAAAATGTAATCCAGTATAATTAAGATAAAAATTGAGCAAACTAAGATACTAAGTCACCTAATAAAGTATTTTTATTTAAGTCAATATTTTGTTACACTTAATTTTTTTAGGCACACAGTTTTTCAAAAAAAGAAACTTCAAAGAAAAATTATAAAAGCCCTTTTAAATTTACATAATTTATTAAAGTCACACCATTCTTATTAACTTAATATTTGTAATTTTGGTATGTCTTGTATTAGTTTTTCTTTTCTAATGAAGTAATATTCTGCAATAAAATTATTTAGTAATTTATCTCTGGCATCATGTGTCATCGCCAAGCAATATAACAAAAATTACACGACGATGAAACCTGTAAATGCACAGTTAGCATCAACAATGAACTCATCAACTACTTAAGATATATGACGCGCCAGTAGTAATTACGCTAATTAAACTTGGTGTCATTCGCTCTTTTCATGTGTTTTTTACTAATTAATCGTTCATTACACTTTATAAATGTTTCTCTGTACAACACCAAGAAAGAACATGCAAATTTTGTGCACTCTATTATATCACTTGATGCAGTTTATTTGTAAACAATTGAGTGTTACTCTTTGCATATTAGAGAAAGCGTTTGAATTTCGTCAGTATTTTAATGTAGTAAATCAGTTTAATTAAACCCATGGTTGCAGTGGTTTGTGCTGAAAGTTTTCGGTTGTGATCTGCCTGAGGCCAATTAGCGCTCGAAATTAGTCCTCAAACGATCGTTTGTGACTTTGTGCGCGTGCACTGCATCAAGTTTCAATTTCATTTCGTCAGCCATCGTGCAATTGAAATTAAATTACCCGCAACCGATCAGCGCACAAAATTTAATAGACAAAGTCATTTTATTTTTGACTATATTTTTACTTTTTTGTGTAATAAGAAAGCAGTTTTATTGATTGTTACTAATCTATTAGGTCCAGAAATTATCAATTTTAAAATTAAAATTGTCAAAAGTGAGATGGAGCGGCTAAATAGACGAGATAAAGAAAAAGTAAATACATAAAAATAATTTTTTTATTAGTTTATAGAGACAAAAACAGTTACAAATTGACATATAATATATTAATCATAATAAATAATGTATTAAAATTAAAATAAACTCACAACTACAATAATAAATTCTGAATTTTATTTAATTGACTATAATTTAAAAAAGAAACAATTTCTAACCTACGAAATAATACTTTAATCACCACCACGACTCTACTAATCCCTTACTTTCCTTCCTCAATGTTGTAAACAATCTACTCCAGCAGTAAATCGTAATCTTTTCAATTTATTTTGCTCTTATTCCATTGTTGTGTTGTAGAACTGTAGACAATAGAATTACCTAGATTGTAGTTTCTTTGTATGCGCATTTTCGTACAACGTGTCCAGATGTTTCCCTTCTCGGGGTGCATTCTACATTCCGCACCGTCTCGAAAACTGGGTAGCGTAACTAAGTTAGAACCAAAGTCGTCGGACTTTTGTTGTTTGCAGGCCAAGCAGACCAATGCAGACTACCGTAAGCCGTAAAATGTATTTGTGCCAGACGAAGGTTGCGACAATTGGGCCGAGTGATCCTTATATGGAATGCTGCTATCGGCGACGGTATCGCATAATTCACCGTTGCAAATCGGGTGCAATCGACGTGTAATCGAAATGCATTCAAGAGGCACAAAAAGGGAAGAGGCGACCAGAACAAAGAAGGTAGAAGAAGATGAAAAAAAAAACGGAGTCAGAAATAGAGGGCAAAAGAATTGATATTTTTTAAATGAGTCAAGTCAATTTAAAAAATTAGAATTGACTTAAACTATTTTTGTCAATTTTAAAAATTGTACCTAATTGCAAAAGAAGAAAATCAAGACTATGTTTTGAAATCTCGATTAATAAAATTGACTTAAGTCATTTTAGTCACTTTGAATTGTACTTACGTCAACAAATTCACAAAAGTAAAAAAAAGAAAATTAAGAAATTCAGAAACAATATTAGAAAAAATTGATTTAAGTTATGTTACAATTGGTTTGAATAATAATTAAGAGATTTGAGAAACATGACCTAAGTCACTTTGCCGAAATAAATTTGAAAACTTCAAATATTCAATTTTAAGGAAGTTTAGATATTTGGAAAAAAAAGAAAACTATATTTGTTAAAATTGCTTTAAATTATCTTAGAAAAATTCAATTTTTTTCTTAAATAAATTGCACAAGTATAAATTTTGTTTCTAATTATATGTTTTAGTTAGGTAGAGTGACTACAACAAGAAATATAAAAGAAAGTAATTTAGTTGTTATAATTGAATCATCTTCGAAGATTCTACATTTTCAATTCTAACATAAACATATGCAACTATTTATATTAGCTATCATAACATAAATAGCTTGATATAGATCTACTTGAAAGTATTCTACAATCAACATGAAATGCACAGCATGCCGCTACACGTTGCGCACGCGCACCATATTTAATATCAACCTAACCCAACTTATAAAGAATCACCACTTATTATTATTTATTAACTTTTCGCACTTCACCAAACATTACTTCTACCAAAGCGCCGTGCGCCACAATGCCAACATGGATGGTTTATCAGCTTGCGGCTCTCGCCGACACCTCTGTGCAGTAAAACTCAATTATGTATGACGTTACTATGCATAAGAATGCACAGAATGCTCGCAATGCAGCGTGGTAAGTGTGGTAACGTGATGCATTGTCATAAAGTTCACGTTCACGCTCGGGGGCGTCAAAGGCGTTGGAGTCTCGGTGTCATTGGGTCTGGGTCAGGTGGCTCACCTCGACCGCCTCCAGCAATGCGCGCCGATCGATGCCGTGTGATCATTATTATTCGCGATTTAATAACTATTGAGAGATGTGTGTGAATGCAATGCAGGTTGCAATGTAATAGACCATATGGAATGAGATTTATGAGAGTAAAGTAGGTAGCTAGGGAAGTCATTTAAGCCAATATTAAGTACATTTGCCACAATTAATGAGATATTCTTATAAAAATAACATGGCGCCAATATAATTATTTGTCTAGCTATTGGTGTTTTAAATCTTAATAGTTCAAACACCTAGAAAAGGAAGATTGATATGATTGTTAGGGTGTTGAAATAAGACAACGAATTCTTTAAACTCAAATAGAAATTTTCTAATCTTTAAACTACCTTAAAACGTAATTTATATTGTAAATAAGATAGTAACTGCAGAAATAATTTCGCATTTATAATCTATCATGTTACGCAGGTACACAACATTCAAGGTTAATACAAACTTCATGAAATCCATGTGCATGCATAACAAGGATGTATGCAATTAAACATTCACGTCAAGCTTTAATCTTTAACATTGATGTTCAAAATATGCAAGTCCATTACACTATTTTATCCATATGAAGCAATCGGTTGCATATTAACAATCTGCTCTATATTTGATTTTTCTTATTCTGTTTAATACTTATATTTATTGCTTCCTTTTTAGTGTTCTTTTTAGATGGTAACCTCACAGGCAAAATACACAGCCTCACGCATGCCTCAGACAAATCAATAACAGCTACAACATAGTACAGAATGCAATGTACTGAAGTAGACTAAAGTCAGGGAGGTAAACTCAGCAGCCGGTAAGCCATCCTATGATTTTAAAATTGAGCAGTATGTAGAAAGCTGACTGATGTTTAAAGTGGAGTAAAAAAGGGACAGCAAGGAATGAAGTTTAAAAATGCGAGATATGCGTAGACATGTTCAGATGCTGAGATTGTGCTCAAGGACGTTGCAAAGAACATGGTTTAGCAAAGTCCAGACTTGCAAACAGACATCATAAAGATATAAATCATGGTTAAGAAATTTATATGAAATTTCCAACTACCTACAACCTAACTTAAGAAGGTGTTACTTTTTTTTCTGTTAATTTTTGTACATTTATGCTGCAAAATTAATATTAATTTATTATAACATGTTTATTACTTTTGCGACGATTTCTCTTTGCAGTTTAAGCAGTGCCTTCTCTCGTAAAGCACTTATCTAGTGCTTATTAGTTAATTTGCAGTAGTTCTTGTTTTTTTAAACATACTTAAAAATAAATAATCTCTAAATTTTGAAATTATTTAATAATTTTTATACATGAATATAAATAATTCGCAGTCCTATTAACAACTATAACCAAATTTAATAGAAAATTAGCCCCGCTCTGTAGCGCAGTCAATAAGCCGTCTGACTGTAGCAGTGACAGCGAGGGGCATATTCGAGAGACACGAATTTAATTCCTGCTGAGGGTATATTCAATATAATACATACTCCTTCAGAATTCAGTCTCAATAACTGCTAATAACTCTGGTAGTAGATGCAGTATAATAGAGTGGAGGCCAAGTACGATGTCGGTAATCGGCATGGTTTCAGTACGTTTCGTAAATAACAAATAGAAAATTGATTTCCTTCAACCAATTAATTAATTTACACTTGTTCTATTAATTAAACTAAATCAACAACCTGTAGCTTTAAAGTTTGCTTCATAAATATTACGACACACAATATATTCGTATCATTTTAATAATTACCCTATCTAGTAATTGCCGATTATAAATATTGTATATTGTTATTCGGCCAAGAAGCCTTATTCATAATATAATGCAATGACCTTGTAACTAGCAACAATATCAACCTGTTTCAAGTTACGGCTACCTTATCAAGTTACCTTGTAAAGAAGAGCAACAAAATATCGTTATCTACTAGCTACGTATTTATTTACGGCGTGCATAGTGCAATGCACAGTAAAACCTGTCAAGTGTTCCATGTTCTACTACTGTTTCATGTGGCTACTTAATAGTTTTATTTGGTACTTAAGCCGAGATAGTTTTTATCCAGGGTTGCAATGAGTAACAACGAAAACGAAGGTCGAGAGGAAAGTGAATTTATTAAAGGCCATTTGAACGTTCAATATTCGCCCAGTAAATGGTCCACAAGGATGTGTGCTTGTAAAGTAATTGAAGAACATTATACTTTTATTAAGACAGGTAAATACTCAAATGAAGTAAGAAAATACATATTTGACGGTTATTAATTAGCATGATTGATTACAATTAGGTAGGTATTAGGTAGTTTATTAGGTAGCTAATTTATTTAGTAATTCTCAACCCAGATATTTTAGTAATGTAATTTTTTAATTTGTCTATAAACTATTAATAAGCATTAAAAATAAATTGTTAGAGAGCAACAAAGCACGTTCGCAAATTCCATCTCAACTTAATGTTGCCTATGGTACTACGAAAGACGAGAAGATGGATATTATTGGAGTTGATCTTCCAGATGGTAAGTTATTCCTAAACATATTCTTTTACATTTTATAATAAAGCTAGTTGTATCTAATTTGCAACTGAAGATACTAATCCTAGTACTTTCTTATTCAATGCGCGTAATCTGGTACAAATAAGTACACGCCGTAATTGAAGATTACAATAAAATTAGCGATCAGAATCTTATTTCAGTCGCACAATTCGTAGACAAATTGTTTTCAGTGCACAATTCATGCGTCATGATTTATTTGCTATCTGCTAGATAATTGTATGTTGTTTTTGTAGTTGACGTTATTGATGGATAGAGTACGAAGTTAAGAGGTATATAGTTTTTTAATTATTTAATAAATTAGGATTGAATTAGAATCTTTGATGATCATATAGACAAAAGTTAGATTAATGTAGGACTTGGCAAGTCTAATCATCTTTCGAATTCATAGAGATATAGATAATAATTGCAATTACTACATCTGGGATATTATACATTTTAAACGTATTACGTCTTCTTATCCTCTCACTTCATCTTCTGAATTACATTATATCTCCCGACTCTCTCGTATGTGTCTACTACCCAACTCTAGAAGACAATAACTTCAGGACTAATAAAGCTAGAGAAACAAAATTTTCGTAAGTATGTTGAAGAAAATGTTGTCATTAAGTTTATAGCCGAATTTATAATACATTTTATATACAATTTTAAATACTTATATTCTAATTAACACAAAATTAAGTAACTTATAAATAGTAAATATTCTTAGAAATACTCTACTAATAAACAAATGTTTTCTAATAATTTCAAATTGTCAAGAATTCACTTAACTACTTCAAATTTGATAACTTTAAGAATATGTAACTAATGCAAATGAATTATTATATTAGAGAAATTAATTTTAGAACACAAAATTTTAAATTATTCTACGCTCAATTAGCAATCAATTTCCTTGCAATCAATTCAACTCGTAAATTTCTTCCTATCTTTTAGTAATTGCTTATTGAATAAATTCCGTAAAACCAATCAAATTATAAATCATACTTAATAGATAAAAATTAAAAATTGAAACAGTCATCTTTATGAATTAATCTCTTTGCGGAAGTCCTAACCTCCGATTTGGCATTCACTAAGTACGATTAAGTGCCAACACGGTAGCAGTGAGTATCGTATACAAATATACAAAAAGTGTGCAATTGAAGCATTCGAGCGATTAGCGAATTAACGGCACATCCGAGTGTGGCGCCAGCATGATTAAAATTGCATGATCTGGTCTATATTCAAAGATCCAAATGGAATCCAGCATAAAGACATAAATATATCACATACATTTTTGTTTTTCCACGCTTACATTCCACCAAAATATGCTACTAAACGGTAAAAAGTCTCACAAAAATGTTTTCAGATGCACCAATTTGTTTCTTTGTGCATGGAGGTTTCTGGAAAGCTTTGAGTAAGGAAGAATCAACTTATCCAGCTCTAACCCTGCATCCAATAGGAATTAAAACATTCGTCATTGATTACACTCTTTGTCCACGTGTTACTTTGAAGACAATTACAGAGCAGATTGAGAAAGCATTTGAGTTTACTTTGAAATATGCTGACGAAAAAAAGTCAAGGTAATTTTCATCATATTAGTCACAATAAGCTTAGATTTTTATTTATCTAACAATGCTGTCTAGAACACAAAACTTCAATTCAACAAATTCACTGTTAATAAACAATTTTTCAAACTATTATCAACCATAATTTTTATATACAGCATCTTTTAAGTAAATATTTGCTGATTAATTAAATAATTCAATAGGAAATCAACCAGTATTAAAGGTTTAAAATAAAAATCAAAATATTAATTGTAAAATTACAATATTTCGTTTAACAATAATATATCTGCGTCATTTATATTTCAGACGTATTTATCTAATGGGTCATAGTGCTGGTGCACATTTAGTTGCCTACCTTCTAGGCACCCATCAATTTTCCCAAACATCAACCTCGTCTATTCTTGCAATAACGGCCATTTTGGTTTCCGGCATTTACGATTTACGCCCATTGCTGCATTGCAATCTAAATGAGCATTTACATTTAAGTCAACAAGATGCAATTGACTTGAGCCCTGTACTTTTGAAAAGATTTAAAACAAACTTAGATAGAAAAAAGCAAGAAGTGTCATGTTTTAAACACTGGTTGAACTTGAATGTTTATGTCATAATTGCTGAAAATGATTCGCCAGCATTTCACAATGACAGTAAACAATTTTATTCGAGTCTTCAAGAGAAGAACATCAACTCGAATTATTTATTGCTTCAAGGAAAAGATCACTTTGATATAATGCAATCAATTGTTCCAACTTTTAATGATAACTTATTTGAGCTGACTGATAATTTCGATGATATTCTTAAAAATATTTTAAAATAGATGTCAAATAAATTGTTCCCGAATCAAATTTCGGTTTATTCTAATTTTGTTGCAGTGATAGTTATTTACAATTTGTATATACCATCTCGTTTTATTCCTTATTTGGTTTCTCGCTTTTGTTTACAATGAGTATCGTCGCATCGCGTTGCGCGCGCAAACAAGCTCTGCTAATTTAATTATCTCGTGGGAGTCGCTAATTTATCTCCGGATACGAGTTATGTTCCAAGTACATTGTGTACACTTGAACACCATACGGAATCTGCAAGGCAAATAAATTCATGTGACATTGTGCAGTCGTACACTTGAATGGAATTTGAGAAAACAATATTCTTCTTTGGTAATTTCGAGAATAATCTTTGAGCGATAAAAGATTTTAATGTAATTTCCTGTATAATTGTATATTACATTATATTATATTGTAATTATTATTATTATATAAATAATATTTAATTGGTTGGAAATACAATAAATTTTTAAAAAGAAAACCAACGGTAAACACTTGTTTGAATGCCATTATTCTATGCTGCATTTGTTTAATGGATTATTTGTTTAACATCAACGTGAAGAGGAAGTTATGAGCTTTATTATGATTTTTTATTTGCCGCCACCAACTCATTGAGTTACCTCTAATAACGTTGTAAATTTGTGACTTTGTAAAGTACATTTAAATGAATCTTTACTTAAAAATGTAAACTGTATTTTAATGTTTACTCTGATCTTAGAAATGACACTAGTTTAATTTGTTTGATAGGTTATTGTACTGACCTTTTAAATTTTGATAATATTTAAATGGTTAACATGCAAGAAACAATAACTCTGAGTCAACAACTTCAAACCATGTTATTTTATCTTAGAATAATCTTTAAGTACATAAATTGAATATTATAAAAAAATTCTATGCTTTTAAATAATATTTTATAGAAATCAACAATTAAATTAAGTTTCAGTTTCTTTCTTATAAAATGTAAATCAGAAAGACTAGATAATTATGCACATCCTTTGTAGAATACTTATATTGCTAACGGATCTCTGTGTTTGTTTGATGCAGTTAAACCCAGGTAAAAGCTGAATAGCAATCACAATTTTCATTTTTGCCATGTATGCTTCGGTGTTGCATGTTGCAATGAAAACAACTGGCTTGGTATGCAACTAACAATGTATCAATGTCAAGTGGAATTTGTTACTGTCATATTGTTAATGTTTAAGTAGACTACGTTTAAGCGTGCAAGGTTATTGATATTGATGTGCTAGCGGATGTTATTAGTATTGAAGCAATTTGATTTAGCTTGAGGATGTTGTTAGATATGACAGTAATAGCTTGGTATGTAATTAAATAAAAAGTATTAAAAAATTAACGAGGTGGAAATGAATCGCTAATAATGTGGAAAAAAAACAATTTTACTGCTAATTGAAGAATGTATAAAATTGTTATTTGGTTTCAGCGTTTATGCAACCAAGTATACATAAAATTATGAATTCATGTATACTTGAATGAATAAGTAGATAAATTAAAATCAAAATTAATTCATATAAAAACCAGATAGACACATCAATGCTTTTCTTTCTTTCTTTTAAATAAGTAATTTTTTTATAAACATTATTTTATTAAATTAGAATTTTTTACAATTTGGCATTAGACAACCAGCTATACACCTAGAGTTTGCTCAAATTAGAGCAATTGTAAAGCATATTTCTATTAATATTCATAATTGTCTATAAGTAATCATCTTCTTTTTACATTTATTTATGCAACTAGTTAAACATATGACATAAAATAAATTAAACAAACATTTTGAAATAACTTGTAAATTGCTATCTTATGCCTTATGCAGCCAGTTCAACACTTTTAGCATTCCACACGTCATTTCTTCCACGTTTCCCCAACTCACCGCACATCTAACTGAACAATTTCCTCAGGGAATAATTCCAGATACGCAGTATTAATTCCAGACCACTCTAATCAAATTTGCCAACAACTAGTCGGCGAGTGAATTGATCGCACAGATCGAGGCTGCATTCACGCTCTAATCTCAATGCACGTGGAACGCGTGGAAGGTTTGAGGTTATGTGACATTAATATACGTATTGCAATGCTAATATCTATGATATCGCCACACTTGCTATGCCATCTAGGCGGCAATCTAGACGGAATAAGGAAGACCAGCGTACTAAAAGATGGCAAATGGATTGTAATTAATGATGGCTTGGCTAGATGCTGACGTTAGAATGTTTAGAATTCTGTGCGACAGTTGATTAGTCGAAGGCATCTGTGAGAATTATAAGATAAGTATCATGAGAAGATGTTGGAAGTTATGGCGGGAAGAAAGAGAAATCTTGTAGAAGGTCAGATCAGGAGTGTTATTTTGGAGAATCCGAGAGGAATTGTGACTTTTCATCAATCACAAACATGCTAAAATAAGCACTCGGCGTTATAAAAATATTTGTTTTGGATTCAAACTAAAACACGTTCGTAAAATAAAATACATCATTATGTTGATAAAACATTACTATAACACTTACTGAATATTGAATTGTAAAACGTTTTCGGCTTGCTACTTTCTTCAGTATAAGTGAATAATTCACTTCACTTCGTAACCACACTCAACATTACTTTAAAATACATCAGTAAATAATCCGATTTTTAGGAAAAGGGCAGAATGGACATGTTCTACAATTGACTGTGTGTGAGGACTATTGGTAGGAGTAGAATGTTTCAAACGGACAACAGTTTGCAACAATCCAAATAGAATTAATGTTTGTAGACCATATGAGTAAATAAACATATTGGTATAAAGTAGTAGTAGTAGTAGTAGTAATGAAAAATGTACCAAAGGATTAGAAAACTAGCAACAGGAAAATATCGTAATTTAAATTGTGATGTTATTTGATAAAGATTTTTCTTTCTTTTTGAATAATTCCCACATTTCCAACTCTATTTCAAAGTCACTGATGTATAACACGAATTCAAGTGGCTGAAATAAGTTCCAATAATCTTGAAATCAATTTAATAAAATTGATAAGGTTCGAAGCAACTTTTGAAGCAACTAACAAAATATGTCTTTAGTTCTATTTTTAGATTGCTTCTACTTTAATTGAAAATTTCTCATTAAGTCCGTAAGTGAATGAGTTAGTTTTCAGCAGTTAGATTCCAACTAAAACGCAAGTTGATAAAAGATTGGCGAAGTTTGCAGATTGCACGGATTGTTGCATGGTCAACGCTGTGGCCGGCAAGGTCGCTTGGTCAACGGCCGCAATTACGTCCATTACTTGGAGCGTTTGCACTGCAGCTCCGTAATGCTCTGCATTGCTACCATTTACCTCCGCCAGCCATCAGTGTGGGTTAGTGTATTTTTCTAGCTGCCTCAGCAACTTGGAGATAATCGCATTAAAACGCGAACATCTTTAGCGGACTTTCCGCAAAAGGACTTGTGGAACTATTCAAATTATTGAAATCATTTGGGAAACTAGCAATGTGAAAATAGCGAAGTAAATTATTAAAATGTTTAGAAGAAGAATTATATGCAATTATTTCAATTGAGTTCATTTTCTTCGGTAAAAAAGAAAATTGTTGATGATGGTCTAACATTTTTTTCTATTTAGAAAGTTTTAGCCTACACAACATAAAATAGTAAATAAATTGATATCAGAGTGTTGCTGAGTGTTGTAACGAAGTAATTGATATTCATTATGTTGATAAAATTGTATGCTTTTTCAGTACCTACAGCTGTGCTCTTATTTACTTCTTTCTATTAACCTAATTGTAATCTAATTTCTTCTCTTTATTTAGCTGTTGATTATTTATAGTGATAAAGACAAGAAGACAAAAACGAATAAATATTTAGTATGTGTTATAGTAAAATTTATCAACATAATAAATTTGTAAAACTTTATGAATTGCCTTGCTTTCATCAGTATAAATAATAAACAGCTAAATAAAGAGAAGAAATTAGATTACAATTAGTTTAATAGAAACACGCAAACAAGAGCAAGCTGTACGTTCTTGAATAGCATACAATTTTATACTGAAGAAGGCTAAAAACTGAAAACGTTTTATAAACGAATAATTTTTTTCTGTTTAACAATAAAATTGTCGGAAAGTGAGGTTAGTCACCTCGGAACAAAACCAGAGACAAGGAAATAGAGAGACCTGCGATATAAAAACCGTCACATGATTTTCTTTTAAACAAACGCCGCCGCAAACACTTAAAAAAACATTAATTGGAGAGGATCACATGAGCTTGTAAAGATAGTCAAGGATGGAATCCCAGAATGATGATAGAATTGAGGACTTTCGGTTCAACTGATGCAATATGACTATTAAACAGGCTGCAATAGTCTTTAAATCAATTGAATTAAAAAAGAGAATTGATTTGCTCTTCAAGAAGGTCTTCAAGAGTCTTAGACATTTGAATTCTCATAAACATTTGGTTTACTTCACCGCTTACGATCTGCTCTTCTGACGCATTTAATATCGCTTCAAGTTGTCGGAATGTTCGCGCTTCGAAGCTTAGTTGGTAAGCTGATAATAATATCCAGTGCCAATAACTGCTAATAGTAGTTGATGCAGTTCAATAAACGTGAAGGACGAGTGCGGTGTCGTCATCCGGGTAACAGTACGCTGCAAAACTGAAATAAATAAAAATCTGAATGCTGATTTTGATAGATTTCCGTGCAATCAAATTGTATTTTGGCAGAATTCATTCATTTTAATTAACTGAATTTACTTATTAATAATTTGCAAATGTCTAGCACATCACTCGCTCAACTTGAATTTGTTTCCAACTTGTTACTGCCCTACGGTTTCTGCTTGTTACTGAAATGACAAAGATAGAATAACAAGCCAAGCAATAATAATATAATGAATTTACCTGTTTGAGCCAAGACTAAGCTTGACTAGACTATGAAACAATATGAGACTATGGTTTTTAACATTTCTTAATCCTTGCTGCAACTTTGTGAGAAATTTCAAAAGCCAACATATTTAATTAATAGTATTAGTGCCTTCTTAAAAGTCTGATTTTCAACATTGTGAATCATTATAGTTTACTTCAAAGCCAGCCACTTCAAGCAACACTTTTTAATTCATGAATATCAACGCGTGCTTGAATTTGACCATGTCCATATTTGCATGAACGACTCAACATCTACTTAATATGCAACGTGTCGAAACACCAAACATTATTAGCCTAGTTGCACATTCCTAGGATTGTAGACCAGCATACAGCTTGCACACTCAACAATTGCAACTTGGCATTGCAGCATTGGCATTTGTATGCAAAACAGCATTATGTAAGTAATGATGTCAATAAGTCAACAACTTCGATCGAATAATCGACTCATTCAACCACAGACGAATGTCTTTGCCTTATTCTAATTCCACGCACACAACAACTGTATGAACGCATCAAATGTGGAAACGATTAAAATAAATGTATTCAAAGGCTGCTTTATAAACTGTGCGCAATTTGCGCATGCCGTATGTCAGCGTTCAGATAAAATTAATCACACATGGTAGTCATGTGCGCGATAATTGCAATGAATTGCAATGTAGTGGATGGTGAAGATAGCGAAGAAAAAAGGTGTGAATCTCTATTTGATTGTTCATAAATTAGAATGTATGTTTTATTGTATTAACCTGGTTTCGCCACTTCTTCTTCCTTCTCTCTAAAGGCTGTTAGTCTGTTCCTTCATCGATTATATAACCTCTGCACACGCTTCGCCTACCTCTTGGTGAGCAGTCTCTTGCTTTTCTGACAATTCTGTTGTCATCGATTCTGTCTACGTTCTTTTCCCACATTTGACGTCTGTTTGCCACTCATTTATGTATTGAACCCACCTTTATCATTTCCCTTAGTTCTCGATCTATCAAAGTTTTGTTGTTTATTTTTCTTATTACCGCCATTTCCATTGTTTCCACTGGTCTTGGCGGCGTAGGTGGCAATTGGTCTTATCACACTTTTATATATTCTCGTCTTTGTTTCTAGACGCAGATATTTGTTGTGGAATTAAGTTCATTCAGTCAGGCTGTTCTTGTAGCTTGGTTGGCTTCTTGTCTTACACTGTCTTCAATATCTCCAAATGCAGAGCTTTCGACACCCAGGTATTTTGCTACTGGTATTTTTATTACTGATAATATTTATATTAAAAATTGCAATCTCAGAGGTTAGGCCAGTTTATAGTGAGTGTTTACAATTTTATTTATTATTTGATTACCCAATTATGTGATTTTCAAAAAATATTTATTAAAAGTATATTGTGTTATTTTATTGTTAAAAATTAGGAAATTCATTATTGATGTTTGTACGTACTTAATTTATTACAACACAAATAAATGACAATTTACGAGGATTTTCGCTTCTAAATTTGAAGATTTTGATATAAATTCATAATATAATTAGTACATTAGTGGGTACTTTGAGTTGCCTATCTAGAAAACATCTCTTTTAAATGACTTAATTTATTTAAGTCTAAAATATCATAATTTCACAACACGTGCAATTTGGTAGGCAATACAACTTTCTTCAACAAGTACTCAATCAATTTATTTTGTTGAAATTCACCTTTACAATGTGATTTAAATTGTTAGTCGACTACAACAAATGTAATACATTCACCAAATACAGAAATAAATATATGCAAAAATGACAATTACACCTGGCATGACATAATCCCACATAGTACTCTTCGGCACTGAGAACTTCCGCCCATATTCGCCATCAAACTGTGTCTCGTATTCCTCCTCCACATCCATCGGAACAATCTCTCCAATCTTTAAGGACTCCCTTAACTTCTTAGCATCCAAACTATGTCCAATATTATCAAAACATTTCGTACCATCACCACCAGCGCGATCCATGAGAACCTCTTCGCCACCAGGATGTTTATACAAAAAGTCAGTCAAGTCGTAGACATTGTTATCCAGTATTATCCAGAGGTCATCACTAGCATTGTGTCGCTTTACTTCTTCACGCGTGTATTGCTTAATTACATCAGAGCTATGTGTCATTTTGATATAGCCAGATATATTCATGCTGAATTTCGTTCGTTTGTTTTATATTATAATAATAACTAAAGTACTCTTGTGATTCCGTAAGTGACTTGCCTCACACTGCTTGAGTTTATGCGCACGATTGTTGAGTAAACCTAGATGCAATATTTTAATTATGCCCATCGCAGCGCCACCTTTGAACTTTGAACCGGCGCGACCATGTCGCATGGCTGCTATAATTCACTTCTCTGACGAGTTGTTTTTTCTCTCCTTCTCTCAGTAAATATCGAGGTTTTTGTTGTTAAAACCATAAATATGTGTAATATCTGCTGAATTAGTGTCACAAACGATGTCAATTAAAATGTAAAGATTGGTTATAATTTCATTAATGGAAACTTTTAATTATGCAGTTTTTTTAACTTGATGTCACTAATACATCTGTAATTGTAAAATTGTAAAATCATTGCACGACAACGACATTATTGTGGCATCAACATAAAAAAGAATTAGGGTTGCATATATTAATCAAATGTTTTAAAAATGCATTAAAATATCTTTCAGTAAAGTAGCGCTATAAAAAGTATAAAACGAAAGAAAACGTAATGCAAATGTCATTAGTTTAAACCAACAATAAATAACAAGCCATTTAGCACAGTTCGGCAAGCAACTAAATAAAATGTTAATTTCACATATTCCATATATTACATGTAAGAAGCACAAAGACACTAATACTAAACATGAAATAATAACTAAGTCTGTTAAGTATGCAACCAACATCACTCTCGGTTCATCGCTCTGCAGAAGTAAGTAATAGGAGATACAGTAATATCTTGCGATAAAACTGTGAGCTTCTTATTTCTTCCGATTGCTTGTTTACTCTGCTTACTGTTGTTTACTGTACTCGGTTTGATGTGTTTGCCTTGTGCTAGCAAAATGGTGTCAAATGCAGATCGCACCGATTGCAATCGAGCTGGCAATTTCCTACCTTGACGAGCTGACGGACTCGCTGTGCTTATTGCGATAATAATGCGTATTATCAGATTACGCTTTTGTTGTATTGAAGATAGAGTACAATTGTAGCTTGGGATTTTTCTTTCTTCTAATGATAAAGCACGTGGTATAGTTGGTCCACTTAATGTGAAATTGTCAAGACGGGATTATTGGTATTGTGCAGAGACGTGGAGTGTCAGAATACCGTACTCTGTCTCACAAAAAAAAAAATGCTAGAAACTTGCAAATTATGTGTGACATGCAACTTTACAGGTTAGGTTACTTGTTAGTTCGTAGTTCATATAATCTTAGAGGTTTATTTGATTATTCCGCATAATTTTGCACACGTAAATCCATGTTTTTAAGAAAAATATTATTTTGTGCTAAAAATATGGTAAGAAAAAGTTTTTCTTTTGTAATAGATTTTTCATATAATTGTTATTTTTGAAAGTTTTATTAGTTGTCTTTTAGTTGTTTATCAATAATTGCTGGTGAAACGAGTGATACTGTGCAGATATTGAGTTTACTAGTAAAATATATATTAGATGTCATCATTAGCTATATTATCTTTAATAATTTGCATCTCTGGTGGTACTCTATTTCAAATGTTAATTATTAAAAAAAAACAATATTTCCTTTATTTTAGTTATTGTGTGTTTGTAGTTTAAGTTGTACTTAATTTATTAGTAATATGTGTATATAACGCGTTGCATTTCTTTGCAATTTTTATAGTATTCATATTTGCGTGCTATGAAAATAATCTTTACAAGTTTTTGCGACTTTTGCAATTTGTTTATTTTAATATAGATAAGAGATTTATAAGAAATTTTGTAATAATAATAATATATCTTGTACATATACAATCGCGCAATACAATCATACATATACAAGACCATCGATAAACGGTCCTTCAGGCACACAAAAACAATAATTAATGAAATCTTTCCTTACAAAATATAATAACATGTTTTCCTTCAATCGGGTAGATGTTTTCGAATGTGTGAAATTAGCGGTTCTTGAGGACTTGAGGAAGTGTAGAAATTGGGGAAAAATTTTGTATTTGCTTTATCATCTTGAACCCGTTTATAAACGAATTGTGTATTATTGGTTGCTTACATTTTAACTCTAAATTATTCTCTTATTTATCTAAGATATGTATAAAATAGGATAAATGTAATTTTCCTAAAATGTTTTATTAGAAATAGACTTGTATTTTTGAGACTATACATTACTCAGAATTGGTTTAAATCTTATTGTTAAAATTTGTATTAAATTCTTCTAGATTTGTAGTTTTCTAATTTGTTATTGTCTATAAGTTATTAAATATGATAAAATTTACTAACTTCTTACCTTCTCACAATATGGCTATGTGCGGTTACTCTATTTTGTAATTGCACACAACGTAAATAGATTTTAATGAATTCGCGTGTAAATGAGATCTTGAGAGATATGCTGCATGTATAAAGTACACTCCGGGTAATGAGAGCACTTATCTGTTAATTGCAAATAACCGTTTGCTTCAAGCTGGGCAGATATTGCCTACAAAACGGTAACGTTCGCAGTATTTCAATTATATTTATTTACGAATACTTGCAAATTCCAGAAAACTGTCTAATATACTAATTAATGTATAGATCAATTGCTTGATTATGTTTAGTAGAATATTTCCTTTAAGTTATGTTAGGTTATGTTCGGTTAGCACACAGAACACAAGATCTAGTAATGTTTTATTTTCTAAACTAAAATAATCTTCTTGTTTAAAAGATCCTAACTTTTCCAAAACTACTTTTAAGTAGAAACGGTTTTTCTGATTTTGATAATATCTGGTAACACCGCAGGTAGCCGATTAGCAGTTAGTTTGAGTAAACTCAAGCGACACAAGCATTAACTTAAATTCCCAACACAAAAAACAATATTCTTTACTTGCGCCGCTAACGCCACTTGCGGCAACACGCTGCAACTTTTGCTTCGGTTTGATTCGCCAGCTGAAGACAGAAACGCCAACCCACAAATAAGTTTGAAACCCATTTAGAGATAAACTAATTATAATTGAAACTAGCAGTGTATAGGCAGCTTTATTATTTCATGTGCCTTAATTTATTTTCAGTTCCACAAAGCTTTTCACAATCATTTTGTAATTCTCTATCCTTAAAAACTGTCGGTGCATTGTTGGAATAAAAATGCTGCTGACTGATATGTCTTCCTCGATTCCCTGTTATTCTTGGCTGTATTCATCATGTGCGTATGCATATTCGTCGACAGTAATCGTGAGTACCATGCGTAATCGGTAGCATGATCATACCAACTGATGTTTGCATTGTACGCATAAAAACTTAGCTTATTCGCATGCACATATTATGGATATAATGAGTATAACGTTTTTGCGAACGTTGTACGCACACGCGCGTTTACTTCACGTCGTGCCTTACTGTAATAAGTTAATTGTTACAATTGATGTCTGCGCTCGATTACAATTATCCTCCCGCTGTTCTTCTGGAATTGCAGCAGCGAAGAGGTTAATGATAATCATTAAGTATTCCAGAACATTATTTTAAACAACAAACTTTATTAAGATATAGAATCTATTAACGTTTTAGATTGGTTTAGGTTAATTTTTTTGTTATTTCAATTTTAAAGCGTTCTGTTACCTATGCCGGATGCCGACACCGCACTCGTCCTCCACTTTTATTATACTGTATCAATTGCAATGGAAATTAGCACTTATTGAGACTGGAATTTGTGAGAACATATCTTATTGAATGTACTCCCAGCAGGATGCAAATAGGAGTCCTCAGAAGACATGTCTCGCTATCGTTACTACAGTCAGACGCTACCGAGCGCGAATAAGTGAGGTTAATAGATTTATACATATTTATTTAGCTATAAATTTCTCGATTAGTATTTTATGTTTTTCTCTATGTTCTAATACTAAATATTGCACTTATACATTCAACTTAATTAATACATTGCAAACTAGATTTATAAGAATTAAATCAATATTAATCAGTTGCAATTGTAGGCCATTTTTGAAACTTGCAGCACTAGGCGAAAGGGGGCGTAGATAATGACAAGAGAGTTGTCAGAGCTGATGGAGCTGACAAGGGAGAAGCGGAAGAATTCAAAAAAAAAAACAAGTTTAAAGGATTCAGCAAGTTTTGGTTTTGAGGTTAGAGTGAATGCTGCAATAGTTTTGTAAAGCTGCAGCGTAGATTAAGATTCAAATAAAGTTAAAGTAATGGAGTCATAAGGAAGTTATCTACTCAATTTACAGTTGCTATTGATGGCCTTAGTTGGTTTGATTTTTTACTTTAATCAACATGTTAAAAGTTGGGTTATGTTTGTGTTTTAATCGATATTATTACTTTATTATCTGATGTATATTAGTCACAATTAGTAAGAATACTAATTCAATTATATAATTAGTAGTTAGAATTAAATTAATATTATTCATTATATTCCACAATAATTATTAGCAAAGTAGAATAGTTAACAACAAATTTAAAATAGTAATCATAATCATAAAATAGATCTACATAAGTCTTTGAATCACAGAGTATTTTCTCCATTCCGTACATCGTTGATGATCTCCGAACCGGAAACAATCTTCAGCATCATCTTTAATTATTACGAATAATAAATGAAATATTTCAGATTCTTGTAGCAATTAGAATATGACCAATTTGCAATGTGTTCATTTGATTCGCTGAGGTTGGTTAAATCAGATCATAAATAGTTTCTCGCTGCTCGGCAAACTATGCCCCACTTATGCAACGCATGCGTGTGTTTTACGAGTAGGTAAGTCCAATTCGTTTGCGTGGTATACCGGTAGTTACGCGTTAATTGTGGTCGATACAATCGATGCTTAATTGGCCAATGCAACAAATGGTGCTGGTAGAGCGCGCTTAGTGTGGAGCTACAGCAGATGTAGCAAGTGCTGAAAAGGAATTTTGCGTTTGTGTGCGCACGGCGAATATAAATAAAGTTGTAGGGAATTCATTTGATTGAATTTATAGGCACTGGCTCAACTCCGGAGTTCAATCGGTAATGCGTCGGACTGCAGCAGTTTAGAGGCACAGGCTAGAAACCTACTAGAGGACAAGTACGCTGTTGGTAACCGACATGCCTCACAGCACGCTTTGAAAGTAAATAATATAAAACACGGCAAATCACGAGTGAATTTTAATGCAAAAATAAAATATTGCTACTAAGTAAGGTCATGGTTCTATATAAAACAACACTAAT
>JAODIE010000010.1:538145-573225 GCA_027575565.1 Diploeciton nevermanni
GTTTTCTTAGAAAATTGTGATTGATCGAATGCAGTTAATGCCATCTTAATCGGAAATTTGCTGTTCCACAGTGATATTTAGTAAACGTCATGAAAAATATTTGTAAGAGTTGAATTTTGAGTCAGTGTTAACCTCGTTAACAAAGTTGCCTACACTAACGTTTATGATAACCTGAAAACACGTGTCCCTTTGCATATTTACCCGATTTCTTTTAAGAATTTGAGTTACAGTCAAAGAAGAAACGATTTAGTGATGGATGATAACGGAGTTATAGGTTTTGAAATAGATAATGTAGGTGATCAACCCGATGAAAAGGGAACATTTCAAGGTGAGAAACTCGTTAAATTATTGAATGCACAACAATTTTTATGCTTACACAAAATATTGTTACAGATCCAATTATTGGAAATGTCTTCCGACAGTTTCTACAAGAAAAGCTTAATAACACTACTATAAAACTATCAAAAAAGCCCGTTGAGAAAAAATCGGCATTTGACAAGTTCTCTGAAAATATGGATTTCACAATAGAAAGAAAACCAATGGATCAACAAGAATGCAAGCAACATATAAAAAACACTTATGAAAAAGTGAAAATAAATGTGCAAGAAATTAAGAAAGATGAGAAGCACTTAAAACAAGTAATGGCCAAGTCTATTGTCTTACAACCAGGCTTTGAGGAGTTGAAGTCAGTTCCATCTCAAGTAGCCACTGATAAGAAATTAAAACTACAAAGAAAGGTAAAGTTATTAATAAATAATTATGGTATGATTTATGTTTATTTCTTTGTAAATAGCTGGAAAGAGAAAAAACCAAAGGAAAGAAATGGTTCAACATGCCAGCTACTGAATTAACAGAAGAAGTAAAGAAAGATCTCCAAGTTCTCCAAATGCGTTCAGTACTTGATCCTAAACATTTCTACAAGAAGAATGATTTGAAGGTCTTGCCCAAATACTTCCAAGTTGGTAAAGTGGAGGATTCTCCTCTTGACTTCTACAATAATAGGTTGACCAAGAAAAAAAGGAAGAGGACACTGGTTGATGAATTATTAGCTGATGCAGAGTTTGCCAAATATAACAAGAAGAAATACAATGAGGTTCTGGTAAAGAAACAAAAAACTCATTACAGGGCACACAGGGAAGCAAAGAGACTGAAAAAAAAGAAAAAATGAGCATTGCAACATTTGAATGAGTTAATAAAGAATGGTGGAAAATTACAAAAGTTTATTTGTAATGAAAGTAAATTCTGCTTAGAAACGATAATAGTTTTATGTTTAATAGTATAACCAGTTATAATTGGAATTACAACCAGTTTAATGTATGTAGATGAAGTTCGGGGAATATTGTATCGAACTATTAGAAACCTCCGGTAACTTCAATTGAAGCTCCGTTAATATAGGAACTTTTCTCCGATGCAAGAAATGCCACAACTTCAGCAATTTCTGAAAGTAAGACAATTGATCTACGTTCTTTAAGCATCTGGTATTTTTTTTTTACCTTCAGGAGCTGCAAACCGACCCAGTGGAATCAACGGCATGAATTTACTCTTCACTTTTTCTGGCACTGTCTGTGTCATTGGTGTATGAACAAAACCAGGTAAAACAGCATTACAACGAATTCCTTGTCTTCCCAATTCTTTAGCAGTTGTCTTTGTCAACGCTTCGACTCCTGCTTTACTTGCAGCGTAGTTACCTTGTCCGATATTACCATATTTACCGATTATACTTCCTAAGTTAACGACTGATGCTGATTTTATCCCGTGTTTCAGTATTGAGTTACAGAAGGTTTGAGTGATAAGAAAAGTGCCCTAAAATAAGAACATTCATGTACTGATGAAAGAACAGACAGTGAATGGAATTACCTTCAAATTAACATTCAGGACGTCATCAAAATCATTCTCGGACAATGAAAGTAAGAAGTTATCACGCGTTATGCCAGCACTGTTGATAATGATCGACGGTGGCTGATTGTGATGCTCCAATACTTTTAGCAGAGCATTGCGGACTGATTCATCATCGCTTACATCGACCGAAACCCCAAAATGTTTCTGATCGCCGTGGGCGGTCATGTTTAATTCCTTGATTAAATGCGCAATTCCTTCCGGATTACGATCTGCGGCCACTAAAGTGGCTCCATTGTGTGCCAAAAGTCTGCATGTCGCTTTTCCGATACCGGAAGCAGCGCCTAATAGAAAGTATTAGCTTAAAGTGACCATTTAACAATAAAAGCGTGTATTAAATCACAAGTATTACCCGTAACAAGTGCAAGTCGTCCAGCAACCATTCTTTTTTTTCACAAATTAAACTACTAGAAGACTTTAACGCAACTAGCACTTAAATTATTAATTATATTTGCACTTTAAACGCGATATCTCAACGTTATCAGGTAGTAACAAACAATAACCATTAAAACTATACCAAGCACGTGTTATAAACTCGCCAATTCGACAAACAAGCTCGAAAAATAGTAAGTAAACGATCGCGCTAAGACGCATGCGTTACAAAGTTTTTATTAAGTTGCAACAGCCACCGGAGAGCAAAGAAAGAACAACAATTAAACAAAGTTGAACAGTCTCATCTCGTTCTAAATGCAAACAATCTTATCTACAGTGGACGGTGGCTTAAACTAGGCAACCAATTGCACATTTGTTTATCCTCAAATTCCAATGTTTATTACCTACATGTATCTATAATGCAACACAGTGGCACTAAGACTGTAAACTATGCTAAAGTAAATTCATTGTGCAACTGCATCCTTGACCTGTTCATTATTTTTAGCAGTATTCTTGTTCTCTGTTTTCGTTTCCTTAATATCAAGATATAAATTATGATCAACTTTCAACTTTGCTCCACTTGGAGGACTCCACAACAAGCATCTTGAAATAAATGGTCCTTCTCGCCGCGGTTTAACACTGTGGATATCTCTAATCAATGCTGCAAAGTTACCTTCAAGATGCTTAACATCCATAGTCAACTAAAAATAGAGTAACTTATTACTAGCCCATTATAGTCCTTCATATTTATAATTTACATTCCCAATGACTGTCTTAACACAACCATAATCCTTCTCATACTCATCTTTAACACCAGAATAGTTAATTCCATCAACTATTCTTTTTACCACCCTAGCAACATCATCCTCTAAAGTCCCTGTTTTAGGATTAGGAAACTTCTTCTTCATCAATCCCCTCAAAATGACCAACTCAGGCAGAATAACTGGCTCTGCCACTACATGTTGGAAATCATTCAGAGAAATAGCTCCATTCTGGATTTCTTTGATTAATTCTATACCACCTGCCATGGCTGCACCTGCAGCTCTGGCAGCTTCTTCCTTTGCTCCATCTTTGGTGAAAACAATCACGCTTCGTTCTTCACCATGTTCAAATGGATGTGGAATTGCTACAATCCTGTAGAAGGTATCATGCATTTTGTTCTTTTTCTCACCCTCCATGTTTAAGTCAATGTTTACATGAACATTGGCATTTGGCTGATTGTACATATCTGGATGATTAGATTCTTTAAGAAATCCAATTGCATCACTAAATTGATGCACTGTCCACTTGTAATATTTATGGGGATAGACATTGTCTGTAGGAATTTGTTTCCAGGAGTCATCAAATTTGAGCTTGGGACGAGAAGCCAGAAAACTGGCTAAATTGCGTTGATTATGTGGGATGAAACCTACTTTTTTAACTTCTACCTTAACTTTTGATTTCGCGCGTTTAGCTCTGGTCCCCTTCCTTGCAGCATAGTTTCTGATGCTGATTAGACCAAAAGAGGTGATTTTTGGAGGCTGTGGGGAGGTACATACCAGTTTGAGTGCTGAAATTATTGGGAAATATTAATGAATTAGATGAATTAAATCACTTTAATACGTACCTAAATCAAATAATCGCATGTTTATTAAATAATTTATGTGGAAAAAGCTTAAAATTGCCGATGTTTAGAAGAGCATGAGTTTAGGTTAACTAAAAATGTTATGAAAATGGTAAATATGTACATTGGGTAACATAAATTAAGTTCGATATTTCCGGTATAAGAATCCTTTCATCAAATAAATACAAATTTTTATAAGTAAATGTTTTATATACATTTTCAATTATTATTTATAACATTATGAAGTAGCAATTCAAAAGTAATTCATTACTACACCCAATCATCAATCCAACAAAGATAAACTTGCATTATTCAGCTTATTTTGTCAACTAAGCTGGAGCTAAATTACCACAAAGTTGATATTAGAGCTAGACGAAGTCATATTACATCTCAAAATATAGAGTTATTTAGTTGCCCACTATACATTTAGACAATTTTGCTGATATTTTATAACACCACAAAAGATAGTAATGAGCGCAAATGATTACATATGATTCAACCGGACATAAACATGGATATGCATGATATCAAACAAATTCTTTTAATCCTGGATATAAAAGGACTGCAATTGTTCCATGCATCATTTAAATGCGGTGCTCATCCCAACAATTATTTCACAAAACATCTTGAAATTAATCTCAACAATCCTGTAGAAAAACATTTTGAAGAGCTTCAATTGATTAATCGGCGTATGTATAAAACCTTTTATAGGAAAAAGTAAATTACTAACAAATTATCGTAGTTAATAATGGAAGAGCATCAACTTTTGTTACAAGCCGCAATCGATGGCAACTTCGAAACAATTAGAACACTAATCAAAAGAGGCATCAACGTAAATTATTCCAACTATAAAGACAGACAAACATCCCTCCACTTCGCCGCAAGAGGAGGACACTTGAGTATTGTAAAGCTATTGTTAAGACATGGCGCCAATGTTAATTCAGTGGCATGGAATCAGTTCCGACCTCTTGTTTGGGCAGCAAGTTACGGCCATGCAAATATTATTCAAGCATTAATGTTGCATGGGGCCTACATAAATGTTGCGGTTAAAAATAATTTCACTGCTTTGAATTCCGCTGCCACAAATGGCCATACAGAATCTGTGCGTGAACTGCTCAAATATGATCCAGATATTGAAATTCCGTGTTCTTGTGGATACACGCCGCTGATATCTGCAGCACGTCATGGATACCTCGATATATTGGAAATGCTGCTGCAGAAAGGTGCAAATTTATATGCATCTAATAGATATAATAATACTGCTTTACATGAAGCTGCGTTCCGCGGAAATATGGATTGTGTTCAGATGCTTTTGAAGAATGGAGCTGCAGTGAAGTTAAGAAATCAGTATGGGGAGACTGCATTAGACCTTGCTCAGCAAGGGGTACATGATGATATTGTTGAATGTCTAAAATTATATTCAAAGTAACTTTCTATTAATTGATTCTAAAGAGAATAAGAATGATAATTCATCCTTATAATTCCTTCATTAATTTCAACAGCTTCTCTACAGACTTTGAACACTCTGAAGGTGTTAAAATGGAAGTTGTTCTCCGTTGCTGATTGTGTTCATCCAATATGCTTAAATTTGTTAAATACTAAAACAAAAGTATTAATTTCATGAGGCTAAAATTTATTGAATGCTCACCTCTTCTAATTTTGACACTTTACTGCAACAATCCTCTAAAACTGTAGAAAACCTATCAGAGAAGGCCCCCCCTGCACTATCAGTGTTTGTGTTATCTACATTAATTTTTGAAATGTTTAACAAAAAATTATTAACTACAGTTGACAAATCAATTTCTTCTTTCTGTAGACATGTTGTTCCATCATCTGCATTCTTTTTAGTGCTTTCATCAGTACATATATCACTATCCAAGTTAACTCTGTCCTCTAATTCATCAATCTGTTGTTGTAGACTGGTTAATCTATCATCCACTTTGTTTTGGTTAAATTTTCCTTTTAAAGATAATGTTGAACATAGTTCCTGGCCATGAGAAAGAAAATCTTCAAGGCATTCAACTGTTACTGGTTCATGGAATGCTTCTTTTTTTTCAAAATTTTTTATAGTGCTTAGATTGAATAACATTCTGTGAATTATTTTATACTAAAATATATCATTATAAAACAGTTTTGAATTTAAACAGAATTGTATTACCTGTTTTTCAAAATCCAAGGTCCCTTTCAGCAAATCTTCTTTCTGAGTTTTTGAACAATATCCAAAATTGTATATAACTTCAATAATCTCATCATCCTTGTATGATGATATCATGGTTTTGTCTGTTAACATTTCACTTACAAACCACCTGTAGAAAACTTGAATATTTTCTGTATCAAATAGTTGTACTATATCTTCATCGCACATCGAAGCAATGTTAGGATAATTAACGTCGATTAAACATTGCATAATTTCATCCATTTTATTATATTTTATTAAGGATAATTTATTTTGTTTGGAAACACTTGACTGGTTGAGTTTGGACAACTGGTAACCTTAAAATTTACAAAAACGCTTGCTTGGTTGCGCATGCGCTTCGTAAACTTGTACTGCGCGCGCTGCGAAACAAACAAGCCGTCGAGCTAGTCAAACATGGCGCAGTGCTGGCGCGTTGTTTCGCTGGAAGTTGTCATGAATTTGCTGGTTTAGGATAGTTAATCGGAAATTGTGGGCTTTACGCCCTCGAAAAAGAGTAACAGAGTACCAGAGGATTATTACAGTGATAGTGTGTGATTATTAAACTAAGGAATTTGGACGCAACGTTGAGGTGAGTGTCGTTTTTGTTCTGGGAGCTTTGCAAGCAAGTAATTGACGTACAAGCACACAATGCTGTGTGGAAAAATACTATTCAAAGCGTGACTTTATATGAGGTATTTTGGCATTGTTTTTTTTTTTTTTTATATTTAATTAAGCGCGAATTTTGGAGGGTAGTAAATTTATAAACGGAGAGCGCGCGCGCCTACAGAAACGCCGGGTGGATTGACGATCAGAGCGTGCCTGTTCAGAGTGGTCGCGTGGGAATGCAACGTAACTGTTCGCGGAAGTAAAGGATTACATAAGTTAGAATAAGACAGACGATCTTTGATTTATTATTTTCTAAATTCATATTAAGAGCGGTTGAATTAGTTTATTTTGTATCGGTTGATGATTTTGTTAGTTGGAAAACGATTTCAGATTAAATCAACCAAGAGGTTTTTATTATATCAACATTACCTTGCATTGAAGATTGCATACAGTTCAGGTTTTTTCACCTTTGTTGGGATTGTTAATTCAGTTCACAATAATATTCTATTATTAGTTATTAATTGTATACCATAGACTGATTGTTGTTGCGAAGTATCAATAATAAAAAAAGGTCTTTAACTTCCAGTCATCTACAGTAAAAATGGCTAGTCCTTCGCCACAAAACAGCCCAATGCCACCTCCGCAGGCTCCAAGCCCTATGGGTCCTCCATCTCAAAGCCCTGCTCAATCACCATCACCTCATAGTCCCTACCAAGGTCATGTCAACGGCCCACCAACACCAAACATGCAAATGCAGAGTTTACCCCCTGGCGGCCCAGGTCATCATCAACCCCCACAGCATCCAGGAATGCCACCACACCCCGGCATGCCTCCACATCCCGGCCACCCTGGTATGCCACCAGCGTCTCATGGTCCTCCCCCCGGTGGAATGCCACCTCATCCACCAGGACCACCGGGCCCAGGACATATGCAACCTCATCCAGGAGGTCCACCGCCAATGCAAGGACATCCAATGCAGCCTGGTGGCCCACCGCCACAAGGTCACCCTATTGGACCACCACAGGGTCATGTAATTCATCATCCTGCTGGTCCACAAGGGCAGCAACATTCTGGACATCCGCCTGGTCCGCCACAACATCCTGGAGTTCCTCCAATGGGTCATCCTGGGCATCCCGGGGTTCCTTCACAGGGGCATCATGGCGGACCTCCTCAGGGTCATATGGGTGGACCACCACAGAGCCATCCGTCACCGCAAGGTCATCCGGGTGGGCCTCCTGCTTCGCAGCATTCTGGACCACCACCGAATGGGCCCCCTCAAAATCATCCTGGGCAGTCACCGTCTCAGCAACCGCCGCATTCTGGACCGCCGCCTCCGGGACATCCTGGTGGGCCGCCGCCGGGACATCAACAAGGGCATCCCCCGCATCCCGGTGGGCCACCACCTCAGGTGCATCCAGGAATGCAGCCGGGTGGTCCGCATAATATACATGGTATGCCGCCTGGTGGGCCGGGTCAGACTTATCCTGGACACCCAGGAATGCAGCCGATGCCACATCCACAGGGACCCGGTCCTCAAGGGCCACAAGGACCGCAACAGGTAAGAGCTAAAAGAATTTAATATCCTCAAGCATAAATTAGAAAGTTTTATTTTTTATTATATTTTATTATATATTAATTTAACTATCTTCATAATATCAAAAGGAAAGGAAATTATATACAAACGTTGCATCTGCAACAATAATTAACTAAGTGCGCACTAAATTAATTAAATTAGGATTAAATATAAAGCGCAAGCCATCAATCGTGGCTCTCAGCAGATTGCTCATCTCTTAAGTTATGATAAATACATTTGGTGTAGTTGCTTCAAACCCCTGTACTGCATTAGTTGGCAGTTCCGTCAGCAATACGTTCCCATTTTATGAACTCTTGCGCTAATTCTTCTGATGATGTCGCGATGAAGTTAGGGTGCATCAAGTTCATTTTTTCGCCAAGACGCTCCTCTCCAAATTTTGAATGAAAATGTTTAGTACACGTATTTCAAGGGAGTTAATATGCGCAACTTACTGCTCGAGTCACAAATGTAGCCACCAGCTTCCTGCACGATGAGCGTGCCGGCAGCAGCATCCCATGGGTAAAGCCCATCACACTGGTAAGCATCCATTAATCCCTGAGCAACATAACAAAGAGAGAGGGCAGCACATCCATAGCTACGAATTCTAAGGCAAATAAACGGTTTAATTGAATTTCGGTTCATCTTGTTTTTCCCTTAGTGCTTTCAATGATATCTTGATAATAGAATTTAATTAACATTTGTCGCAGCTGTCTTTGGTATGAAAATTTGTTGCAATCGTTGTTTGAAATGTTGCAAAACAGTGTCTGCGTTGTTATCTAAATATTATATTTCGTGACAGTTTTCCACGTGTTGACTTAGCTCAAGCGGCGTGGCATTGAACCAATTTTTTCATCATCGTTATATAAGGAAACAAAGCGCAAAATAAAGAGCTTTGATTTACAATACGCGGTCGCGGGGTAATTTGCGTTAAACGCGAGCTGAAACTTATGCAATTTCCGAGATTTTTGCGTGTTAAAACCTTGTGTTTGAGTTATGGATGAAAGTAATCGTAATTACTAGACAGGAACGAGAATGGTCTCTAACAACTGTTGTTTAAATCGTCAAAGTTCATTAGAATAGAAAATTATAGAGTATAGGAGATACTTGCCCGCAAACGTTGTCGAGGAGATATGGCAAGCGGCGCATGTACAAGTCGCGTTTCTTCTTGCTGATTGCCAAGGAGAGTTCGTAGTTGAACAGGCATCTCTTCATTTCTGCGTGGGGATAAAATATTATATATTGACAATTCGACTCATTAAAAACTTATTGGTCTGCTTAGGACGTAAAAGAGAGTGATATTACTTACCGGTTTCTTCACTAACGCGAATCCTTTTGCCATTGAGATAAGCGCCCTGTCCACGAATAGCAGTGAACATCTCTTCCATATAAGGGTTGTAGATGATTCCCAAAATCTGAATTTTATCAATAACCAAACCTACAGAAATGCACGTGATTGGAATGCGGCGCACAAAGTTGGAAGTGCCATCGATGGGATCGATGATCCAGGTGGGGTCATCTGTAAGGACAGGACGCTTGTCACTGGCAGCGGAACTTTCCTCACCAATGAATCTAAACATTAGCAAGCAAAAAGTCAGTTATATGTTGTTTGCGTGATTGTAATAACTTGAGCTAAATCAATTCCTTGAATGCAATTGCAAATCTATCTTGCACAATGTGCATAATTGTGCATGAAGTATTGAATCAAGGTTCCCCAATTAAGATATCCATCATTCTTAGCCCAATTCGATGCACAACCTTGAATTACACGAGCACCTAACGTTAATTAGCTCTCTATTGGCACTCTGGCACAAAAGTAAAGCATTGAAGGTGGTCGATAATTACGAATTGGCATTTTGTTTATCCGCCATTGTGCAATTTAGCTAGTACATTGTTAGCAAAAAATAACCAGCCATGGGACAGCAATTAATATATGTATATAGCAAACCACATGATAGTTGTGGTAAAACGTAAGAACTGGATCAATGATCATTGTTCTGAAAATTATCTAACTCTTCCAATAATTCAATAAATTGGGCGATTTGGTAGTTCTGGTGTCTGTCAACTTGACGGATCGTTGTTTCGATTCATGCTTAATTATTTACGCGTTGCTGAATCAAGGTGATCGATCAATGTTTTATTTTATTGCGTTATCGTGAGCACGATCTGTTGATTATGCGGTTAATACATATTTATGGGTTTTAATTGAAGGTCGTAAATGGTAAATTGTGTGTGTGTGTGTGTGCGCCCGAAAACGGAAATTAATTATAACTCTAATCGTCGATCTAATTGTTATTACATTCGAGTTACATTCGAATTTATTGAAAATTACCAGCGTGTTGGTCGCAAAGACAAGGTAAAAACAGCAAGTCAATCAAGTATAATAAATTAAGTAATTACGCCGTTATATGATTAGTCTTAACATTGACTTTCAAACACCAACGAGGTTATTTATTTCTTTTGAGTACGGATGATTGGAGTTTAGTTGAAAACGCGACTTCTTTATTATTTTGAGTAATTAGTTTTTAAAGGTACGGAAGAAAACTTACTTATGATCGGGGAACTTCTTCTTGATTTCTTTGATCAGGACTTCTTCGATTTTCGTGTCAAATTGGGTAACCTGATCGTAATGTTTGTTATTTTTGAGCTCTACGTCAATATCTTGCGCTTCCAGTAGCACCTGAAAAATGGCAGCATTTTTAAAATTTGTTTTTAGCGAATATAAGGAATATTTAGAATGTAGTCGTAATCTACATACCAAGCCAGCTTTCCTCACCAAATCCAAAACGTACTCGAAGTAGAATTGGATATCATTTTCACAACTCATTTTGAATGATTTTCACACAACTTTTACTTTGAACTAAGTAAAAATGACTTATAATCGTTAAAAATGCGACTTTTAAAATTTTGTTTTAATTGCTTTAAACTTGACGATTTAAGGAATTTGATAGATTTAATTAGTTGCTGCTGATTCAGACGGACAGATTTTTCCGCAATGGAAACAAATCTCTTCCGCTGTGCGTGTCCGAAAAGTTGGACGCAAAAGCAGGTGCAAAAGTCGCGGCTGGCGTAGCGCTACTGATTCTGAGGGTGGCGGCACGAGCTAGATATACTCGACGTACGACACTCCCCGACATGGCAGCACCTGGGGCCAACCTTGGTGCGATGGTAATGCAGACCAGCACGCCTAGTACCTGCTACGGTGCCTAATGAATTGTGTCTATAGAGTGTATCCATTGCAACAATTAGGCGACGCGCGGCACTTCCGAAGCGGCTCGTAAAGCGCCTTACTTTTAAACATAAACAGTTCAGGCCTAAATGGAATAATTGACAAGAGTTTAAACTTCCAATTGCCGCAGGAAATACCTTCTGAACCATGGGTAATTATTGTGAATAGTTTGGGTCAGATACAGGCGAGGACCGAACAGATGTTGAACGGAAGAAATGTGAAATGGTAGGTAAATATGATAAAATAAGTCCCCGTTTTGTTTTGATATTTGTTTATTGATCAAGGAATTAATAAATCCGATATTATCACGTTGTGGACTTGTGGGACTTCGTGATTCCAGTTAGGTTTGCGCTACGCGACGGCTTCTCTTCCTCTTCCACACCCGGCAGCGCGACTGTAATAATTCAATAGTTTAAGACTCTACGAGCTGCGTGTGCAGTCGGGTGGGAGAGACAGCGAATAATGCGCGTGTGGGCTCACGGGTTAAACAATTGTAAATGATATTCAGATTGGTTGGTTTATTCCACAAAAATCTTTTGTTCCTTAGGGTTGTTGATTAAGTAGACTCAGAATAATGTGGTTAGGAAATAAATAAAGTGATTCTTAGGTGAATCAATTTCTCGAGAAGGTTCAATTAGAATATAGGGATAAAAACGTCTACTAACGCAGTAACGATAAACCAAATAGTTGTTATTAAGTATGTCAAATTATTGCTCCATTTAAATTATTGTGAAGGTCGTCTAAAATAGGTCGTTCTTGGCATTTCGTAGCGTGCCAAAACTTTACTATTTTATAACATTTCTTATCAAAAGCTTTAAATTATAGTTGTCATTTATACGTCATTGGTATTTTCTCACATAAAAAATGAAAAATAAGTAATTCACCGCATTAAGGAAAATTTTATGTTCCATTAGTAAAATAATCGTGATTATGCGTTTCTTCTTAGAAATTCAATTTCAATAAAATTCAAGACAAGGTTGTTTGTCTCCATAATGACTGATATTAGAGCACGCACATTGAGCAAACCAAAATAAATAAGCGTACATCATAGATCGTAAATTAAATCAAATCTCCAAGACGAAACAATTAGGAAAATTTCGTGTACAGTGAATAGATTACGTCATGTGATACTAGCATAATCAGTTCCTTCACACCTGTTATTGGATTTATCCGTTGTGAAATTATCTAATGCTACCGTTAATGGGCTGCTGGCAATCTTTTTAATTGGCTTCACTACCGCGTTTTGACGTAGTAGTTAATAACAATAGATAATGAATGTTTTCTTCTTGAGGTGAACATATTAATTAATTCGAATGCCACTTGTTTTGAAATTGTTTGAATCACGTGTAAATTTATACACAAAGTTGGGTTATTGTCGACTTTGATATTTGTTAGGATTCCATGGTCTTTAGGAGATAATGTACGACCGGTTGTGAGTTTAATCGGTGTAACAATATTGTGGCTGTTATGGCAATTTTTCCAGCACGTGTTGGGTCTATTATGATTATGTGTATTCATCGCTAATGACAAGTTTTACATGAAACCATGAAGCTGATTAAATGTATCCGTAGGGAAATAATCTGGTGCGCTCAATTTGCGTATTTTCTTGTCTGTTTGCGGCCGATGCTTCACTGAAACAGAAACTTGAGACAATATGTTTATCTATCAAGTTTAAACAATTTGACAACGATGCAGTAACATGCTGGAAATAGTTTGTGACTAATAAAAAAAGTCAAAAGACGCGAAAAGCCCCTGAATGGTTCATTGGAATTTACGTGCGGTCAGCGCACAACAACAAGCACATTTACAACTTGTAAGTCACTTGAAAATTTAAACTCAAACTGGTTTTGTGTATATAATTGTAATAACCATTTATGTCTCTGTTCTCATGTCATTTCTAAATGACCAATTATGCGGTTATTTTTACTTTCCTAGGAAAATAATTGAAACAGTATAAGTCTAAGATTATTATAATATGCTAATTTCTTGGGGTTTTACTTGGTACAACATTCATTTTTTGCGTTGTTTTCTTTGATGTGCGCTTGACATCTGTGTTTTCTTGTCGTAGAACCCATCCTCGTCGCCTGGACCTCAAGGTCAAGGCCCACCGGGGGGACCAGGAGGTGGTCCACCACCAACGGGCCCGCCTGGCAGTGCACATCAAGGACAGGAGAACTTGAACGCATTGCAGAAGGCAATTGATTCTATGGAGGAAAAAGGAATGCAAGAGGATCCGAGGTATTCCCAACTGTTAGCGTTGAGGGCAAGGTCAAATGGCAATAGTTCGTTGTTTAATCAGTTACAAATCCAACAATTGAGGTAATATATGCGGTTGGTATTCTGGAATGTTGTCTATTTTCCATGTTTTTTTTTTATATAAGGAACCAAATTATGGCTTATCGCATGTTGGCACGTAATCAACCGTTGACACAACAGTTGACAATGGCAGTGCAGGGAAAAAGGCCAGATGGTACGCCCCAATGTCCAACACCGCCCTCGAGTCCATTCCAACCGCAAGGTGGAGTACCACCTACGTCACAACCATCTGTTCCCCAGGTAACTTACTTGTTTTGATCTGTAGTATTGAGTATTATTAATTGCACTGACTTAGGGACTACAATTGACTATTTACTATAACTGTTGTCTAATGTATTTAACTGACGAGTTGTATGATTTGTAAATTTAATGCACTTGTAGTTCTGTATTTCTAGTTATCGCTTGTTATTATTTTATAACTACTTCTATTTTAATTGCTATATTAATGTGTTTACTTTTTGCGTTGTTATTTCTATTCTGTATTTTAAGATTCAATTTGTAGTTTTACGCTGTTGTACAGTAGTCGCACTTGCATGATTTTCCTAAACATACTCTAGTTGCACGAGGAGCAGTATTTTCACTGGATGGCAGAATTATTGAAGAAATCGATGGTTGTGTGTTTTGAATGTGGTGTGTGGAAATTATAGGCACAGGGACCGCTACCTCCAACAAGTGAAAGCAGTGAACCACCTCGACCTGCTTCAGTCGAGAGCGCTCCTAATGTGATTGCACCCCCGCCGCAAGCGCAGCCACCACCTACACAACCACCGCTGTCATTGCAACCAATGATGCGACCACCCGGGCCACCTGTGAGTCAGCCTGCACCGGGCCCAACACCGCCTCCACAGGCTCCATCACAAACACCGCCACCCCCACAACAACAGGTAGAAAACCAGAAACAGGCGGGAGCTAGAAATGACTTATGAACGGAACTACATTTGCATATTTTATTGTTCATAATTGGTTTATTTGATTTTTTTTTTGTTTGATTTAGTTTCGATATTAATCCCTCTAATTTCCAGCCTGGGCAACCCCAAAAACCTCCCACCCCTCAACCAACACCGCCTCTGGGACCATCTGGGGTACGCCCGGGTGGTCCTCAAGCGATTCAAACGCCCGCAACTGGACAGCCACCACAACAACCACCTACGTCTCAACCGTCGACACAGCCCAATCAACAACAGCAGCCCCCGCAAGGTAAACAGAATCGTGTCACAACGCTCCCAAAACCAGTCGGAATTGATCCGATTGTCATCCTACAAGAAAGAGAAAATCGTGTAGCAGCTCGAATTCAAGCTCGCATACAACAATTAAACAACCTTCCTACAAATATGCCGGAAGATTTGCGTATTCAAGCTCAGATTGAGCTTCGCGCTTTGCGTTGTCTTAACTTCCAGCGACAGTTACGCAGCGAAATCATAGCGTGTACTAGGAAGGATACTACATTGGAGACACCAGTGAATGTCAAAGCTTATAAGCGCACCAAGCGTCAAGGTCTGCGTGAAGCTCGCGCCACCGAAAAGTTGGAAAAGCAGCAGAAACTCGAGGCCGAGCGTAAACGTCGCCAGAAACATCAAGAATTTCTTGGCTCTGTTCTGCAACACGGCAAAGACTTTAAGGACTTTCATCGTAATAATCAAGCTAAACTTGCGCGCCTCAATAAGGCTGTGATGAACTATCATGCCAATGCAGAGAGGGAGCAAAAGAAGGAACAAGAGCGTATTGAGAAAGAACGCATGCGTCGTCTTATGGCAGAAGATGAAGAGGGTTACAGGAAACTTATTGACCAGAAGAAAGATAAACGCCTGGCATTCCTTTTGTCTCAAACAGATGAGTATATCTCGAATCTCACAGAGATGGTCAAACAGCACAAAGTGGAACAACGACGTAAGCAACAGGAAGAGGAAAAACGGAAGAAAAAGAAACCAAAGCGTATCGGAGCCGATGGCATGGAAATTGATGACGAAGGATCGCAGGGATCTGACAAACCCGTCACTGTTGTCGAAACAGCAACCGGTAAGACACTTAAAGGAGAAGAAGCTCCAATGCTCAGCCAACTCCAGCATTGGTTGGAGGCGCATGCTGGATGGGAAGTCGTCGAGGAAAGCGACGATGATGATGAAGACGAAGAACAAACGAGTGAAGCTAAGGAAGAGAAAAGTGGCGAAGATAAGGACAAAGCTGTTATTAAAAAGGCCAAGGTCGAAGATGATGAGTACCAAAAAGAAGCAAATGAAGAGCAGACTTATTACAGCATTGCTCACACAGTTCATGAAATCATCACCGAACAGGCGAGTATCATGGTTAATGGTAATCTCAAAGAGTATCAAATCAAAGGTTTGGAGTGGTTGGTATCGTTATACAACAACAACCTTAATGGCATTCTTGCTGATGAGATGGGTCTAGGCAAAACCATTCAAACAATTGCTTTGGTGACCTATTTAATGGAGAAAAAGAAGTTGAATGGACCTTTCTTAATTATTGTTCCACTTTCCACGTTGTCTAATTGGGTTCTTGAGTTTGAAAAGTGGTCACCTTCTGTTTTTGTTGTTTCATACAAGGGCTCCCCTGCTTTGAGACGAACTATCCAATCTCAAATGCGTTCCACCAAGTTTAATGTTTTGTTGACCACGTATGAATACGTTATTAAGGACAAGGGTGTATTGGCTAAGTTGCCATGGAAATACATGATCATTGACGAAGGTCATCGTATGAAGAATCATCATTGTAAGTTGACGCAAGTGTTGAACACTCATTATTTAGCACCGCATAGATTGCTGCTTACTGGTACTCCTCTGCAGAATAAGCTTCCCGAATTATGGGCTTTGTTGAATTTCTTGTTACCATCAATTTTCAAATCTTGTTCCACTTTTGAACAGTGGTTTAACGCTCCATTTGCTACTACAGGTGAGAAGGTAGAGTTGAATGAAGAAGAAACTATTTTGATTATTCGTCGTTTGCACAAAGTACTGCGTCCTTTCTTGTTGAGACGTTTGAAGAAGGAAGTAGAAAGTCAATTGCCTGACAAGGTCGAGTATATTATTAAGTGCGACATGTCTGGCTTGCAAAGAGTGTTGTATAAACACATGCAAAGTAAGGGTGTTCTACTTACTGATGGTTCGGAAAAAGGCAGCAAGGGTAAAGGTGGTGCTAAGGCACTTATGAACACGATCGTGCAGCTGAGAAAACTGTGTAATCATCCCTTCATGTTCCAAAATATTGAAGAGAAGTATTGCGATCATATTGGTATGGCGGGTGGTGTTATTTCCGGACCGGACGTGTATCGAGCTTCTGGAAAGTTTGAACTTTTGGATAGAATTCTCCCGAAGTTAAAAGCAACTGGACACAGAGTATTGCTTTTCTGTCAAATGACACAACTTATGACAATTATGGAAGATTATCTTAATTGGCGTGGCTTTGGTTACCTTCGTCTTGATGGTACTACCAAGGCTGAAGACAGAGGTGAACTTCTTAGGAAGTTTAACAACAAAAACAGCGACTATTTTCTCTTTTTGCTATCTACCAGGGCTGGTGGTCTAGGTTTGAATCTGCAAACTGCGGATACTGTTGTCATCTTCGACAGTGATTGGAATCCTCATCAAGATTTACAAGCCCAGGATCGTGCTCATCGTATCGGTCAGCAGAATGAAGTACGTGTACTCCGTTTGATGACTGTGAATTCAGTTGAGGAGCGAATTTTGGCCGCAGCGCGTTACAAACTGAATATGGACGAGAAAGTTATTCAGGCTGGTATGTTCGATCAGAAGTCAACAGGTTCCGAACGACAACAATTTCTTCAAAGCATTCTGCATCAGGACGGTGACGATGAGGAGGAGGAAAATGAAGTGCCAGATGATGAGACTGTCAATCAGATGGTGGCGAGAACAGAAGCTGAGTTTGAGATATTCCAGAAAATGGACATTGAAAGACGTAGAGAAGATGCAGCAAAGGGACCTAGTCGCAAACCGCGGTTGATGGAGGAGCGCGAGTTGCCAGATTGGCTGACCAAGGATGATGATGAAGTGGGCAGGTGGGATTATGATAATGAAGAGGAGAGTGTACTGGGACGTGGTACAAGACAACGTAAAGAGGTCGATTACACAGATAGTTTGACTGAAAAAGAGTGGCTCAAGGCGATTGATGAAGGTGGCGATTATGAAGAAGAGGAGGAGGAAGAAGAGAAATTGAGAAAGAAGAAGGGAAGGAAACGGCGACGTCGTGGAGACGATGATTCTGATGATGAAGCATGCACAAGTACTGTTAAGAAACGAAGAGGGCAAAATAATGGAATTGATCAAAAGTTGAAGAGGCAAATGAAGAAACTTATGAATGTTGTGATGAAATACACTGATAGGTTATTATTTGAATTCCACTAATTATCATTAGAGCTATAATATCTTGCTTTGCAGTGATGGACGTTTATTAAGTGAACCATTTATGAAGATTCCACCCCGAAAAGACTATCCTGACTATTATGAGATCATTAAGAAACCAATTGATATGACTAAGATAGTCAATCGAATAAATGATGCAAAAGTAAGTTTTTCCACTTTGAAATGACGATGTCTAGTTTAATATTTTTGCTTTATCTTTATTTTTAGTATACTGATATGGCAGACTTGGAAAGAGATTTTATGTTACTCTGTCAGAATGCCCAGATTTATAATGAAGAAGCGTCATTGATCCATGAGGATAGCATTGTTTTGCAATCAGTTTTTACAAAAGCCAAACAGCGGCTAGAAACGGAAGCTGAAGCTATTGATTCAGGTGATGATGATGACGACGAAGATCTATCGGCCAAAATGAAGTTTAAAATGAAAAACAAAAAGACCCCGTCGGGACGTCGTAAACGTGCTACCAAAAAATACATCTCCGATGATGACGATGATGATGATGACTAGGCACTAGGTGAAGTGATGGCGTCTTCACCTCCCACCTAAGGGGTGGCTAACCCCTGTACATAAAATCACTTTATTGCACCATGCATTCATTGAATTTCTTACTTACTTACAGTTAGTATTAGGTGTCCCTGTAGCGAATTTTTATATCATGAGAATAGTAAGAATATTTGGTTAATTGGAATTGTATTACATTACGCATTGCTTTTATAAATGTAATCTTGGAATGCGAGATAATTGTAAACAAACAAATGATGGTATATTTAATTTTTGATTTAAGAAGTGTTTTATATGTGTTTTGTTATTAATGGCGATGTCCATGCGCTGGGCGAATTGCTATTGTTTTAAATTCCTTGGGGTATTCTTCGTTTGAGTTAGTTCGGAACGGCTCTTCTGCGTAAGCTTCGAAGTTCTGGTTATCGCGTGCACTTGCAGTTGGGGGTGGTATGAAGAAGGGGCGTATTCGACGAGTGAAGACCATTTGCCAATCAACTTCCCGGAACCATTCGTGGATTTTGATATCCTTGACACCATTCTTCAAGCAACCAAATCTGGAAATTAAAATGCTTGCATCATTTTGTTTTTACGAAATACGAAGACACACCTTTTGTCCCTATCGGTTTGAATTAAATTCTGTATAAGATGCTGTAGGGAGCGCGAGAACTTTTCTGGCATACGGTACTTTCCATTAACGATAAGTCCGTATAATTTCATTGGGTCGGATGCATAGAACGGTGGATGCCCGGCAGCCATTTCAAATATAAGGATACCTAATGTCCACCAGTCGACCGAAAAATTGTATCCTTGCGAGAGAATAACTTCCGGTGCGAGATATTCTGGAGTACCTGAAATATTTCCTTTGAACACTTGTTTTAAGATTATTTCATTATGGTTACCACACAGTGTCCACGTCCGTCTATCATCAATCTTCTTACAGAATCCATAATCCGTTACCTTCAAATATCCCTCATGATCTATCAATATATTCTCTGGTTTCAAATCTCGATAAATAACTCCATTTCCATGCAAATATTCAAACGCTAGAATAACTTGTGCGGCATACACCTTCGCATCTACCTCTTCAAACTTCCCGTCCCTCGCTAGTAAATTAAACATCTCGCCACCAGAAATCAGAGGCATCACACAAAATAAATAACAATTGTTCTTAAAGTAGGAGACCAAACTGACCAGAAACGTGAAACTGACGGCATCCAAGATTCGCAACTCTTGCACCACGTGATCTATCTGTTTATACTTGATAATGTTATGCTTATCCATTATTTTAATTGCAAAATATTCTTCAGTATTTCCACCGTGGCGCGAGGCGAGCATTACTCTTCCAAATCCTCCAACGCCCAAAGTTTTTATAAAGTTGAAATCTTCAAATTTGATATTGAATCTTAGATCATCTCGGCTCCATCGTACATTGAATTCTTTTATTGCTCCCTGGAGATACTGATGGAAGGAGAGAAAGTGTCGTTGAAGTCGAGGGTCACTCGAGTTGTATTCCCGACTAGTAGAGGTTTTGCTGTATGTGAGGAAACGAAGTTTGGAGTTGCCCTTTTTGGCATGGAGACTCATGGTGCAAGAGAAACAGCCACAAATAACACAAAAATTTAAGAATAACTGTTTATTTTTATCACATTTACTTAATAAACTGACAGGAAATGTCGTTATTCAATAATACACGTCATAAATTTAATTTATTTTTTAACCAAATGAGATAAATCTCTGTTAAGTTGGAAGCTTTTACCTTCAGTTAATATCTTACTTTCATGAGAACAATTAGTAGACTTGATCACACAATACTTTTTGATTACATTCCAAGAGAAGTCACTTTAAAAGGTTTATAACTAATTGGGAATAAAGAAAAAACCTAAATGAGTGTCAACTACCAATATAGTCAAGATTTATACAGACCTTGCAATACATCCAAGTCGAGTAAGACTACAATTCAATTATATAGGTTTTAGTTTTTTCAGAGAAATTTATGTTTCATCTGGTTGTCCTTCGTGTATGTCATAATTCAAAGCATGATGTGATTATATTGGATTGTGACCCTTTGTGGTACAAAGCAAATAAATATGTAAGTAAGCAATCTCTTGGGAACGCAATTAAGCATTAGTTTGTTGAAACCAACAAGGATTCCACGATTTTCATTATCATCAAGTTTTAGCCCCTGATATTATCTGAGATTTACGTTCATCGTGAAAATACCACAAGAAAACAAGACAAAAGAAAAGCACTTTAGTTTTAAACAGTTATAGTTTATGCGCTTATTGTTTAAGGTAAAACGCACGGCGTACTTCGCATACATGCCATTTATTTTGATATTTAATTAGGTCAGTGGGATATTTATGGTTTCTATTTTCTAAAAAAAAAAAAAAAACTTCTAGGATGCAATTTACATCAAAAAATGACTTGATACATCTATAAAGCATATTTAAAATTACAAAACAACATCAATTCAAATCAATGAATCGATGAAGAAATTACATTAACGCCTCAACAATTTCGATGCCTGCATAATCGAAAGTGAAATAATTAATCTTGATCTTAAACTCTTATTCATATGCAAATGCATCTTTCGTTCTTGAGCATTGTGAATGTGCTTACGACCACGCGAATTAAATCGAAAAAAGTGACAAGGCGAATATTGTTTAAGAACATGCAAAAATGTTTTATCAAGAACATAAATCGTTAGGAGGAGGGAGCACAAATTCCAAAATACCTTGTGATGATTGTTTATTGAGAAATCCTTATTCAGAAGTAAACGAATTCTTAAATATTTAATCGATTACACCATTTCAATTTACTATTTATTAGTTCAACATATCTTCCCAAATTTATGTTATTATTTTGATTATCTCAATAATGATTGAAGTAGTTTGAATGTAATAGGTTCGACATTTCAATCTGTTGCATGTTTAGATTGGTTGTGACGTGACGTCCTCAAGTTCTTGGTGTTGTCCTTTTGTTGGATTCATCCGATTGAATTCTACTAATCATCATTTCAAATCAATGAGATCTAAACGTAATAAGTGCATAGAAATAACAATACAAACGTACATATGTTTAAAACGGTTTATCGGAATATGATAGTAATACTTATTAAATTACAATGTCACAATTGTCTGCGTTCTCCTTCAATAAATTGAACGACTTGAATAAAATTTATTAAGTTGTTACGTTTACGGATTGCTCAAGAGTATAGATAACTATCGGAAATAAACTATTATCAATTGGTAATCTGTCCATTTAGAACAGAGATAGATATGATAGATAGAGCATACTGCATAATTCTTTTTGAAAACTTTAGAAAGTAAAACGAATTTGAATGAAAGTATCAGAGAAAAGGGAACCACGACTTTTTTAAACAGTCTAGAGGTGTGTTAGTTCTAGTATTATAATATAATTATTTACCGAAGAAGAATGCCCATCCCGTAGGCATATCAGCAGCACAAAGCACGAACATCGAGATCGAGAGCGACTAAAAAATGTCAAGGATTTCATCGCGACTCTTCTTCATGTCTTGCATGTGCTTCCAAACAGTGCATGCCACAGAACAGCAAATACCATATCACAGTGTGTGCTACCCGAGATGTTGAAAGGCAGGAAAGTTATTTATTGTTATTAAATCAAGATTAGGGGAAGGCATAATAAGGTGCAGTGTTTTGGGATTGCCGAATTTAAAAATGTAAAAGAACTAAATATATTTTAAAATGTGTGACATTCTTTGCACTCATCGCTAATCTTAATGCTTTAAATTGATGCATTAAACAATATTCATTCATTTTTATTTCTCTATGAGGTATTGCACAAAATTTAAGTAGTAAAGATTTCAAAAACTATCACTTTTATAATGTCACTATCGTCATCGATTCCGCCAATTGCCTATCAATCAATTCGTGCGTGACTCTTCAGGAGGTAGAGGAAAAATTGCACCTGGTTAGTATTCAAAAGACAACTGGGACAATGTTGTAGAGTTGTAGAATTCAATTAAAATTTCGCATTTTGCTTAATCACGACAGGTAGAGTGTGGAAAATGTGTGTATGTAGATTGTAAAGACAGTGAAAGTTTGAAATAATTTGCAAAACTGTTCATAAAACGTTAGGGAATTATAGTTTAGTAGATAATTTAGCAGGTAAAGAACAAATTTATTTGTTTTCTACATTGCAAAATTAAATTAGTTTTTGAGTCAAATCCCATAGTAGTTAATTATTATTGTCTCTTGAAACACCTTTATAACCCATCTCAGTACAAGTCTTCTAGATATTTCCCACATAATCATATAAAACCTTATGTAACACCAAACAAACTCTAAAATATCCTATACTAAGTAAATACCACGCCAACGAATAATAAATACAAAATAATAGTACCTAACAATCTTCACGCAATAACAATGTACGGTAATACAGTAATAGCAACTTTTAAACTAAACCGAAGAGAAGCAGCTTAAAATGTTATAAAGTTCTCCTTGCTTTATCAGAGCCTGATTTAATTTGCATACAGTTTCAACAATTGATTCATTCACAATTTCGTAGCCTGCAGTCTTCAAAATGGCTTAATTTCTGCCACGTGTGAAATTTGGTTTAATCATTTGAAATTACAATAATTAAAACTGATAAATATGCTGATGAAAAACAGATAAACTGAGCGCTTAAATTTGTTTTTATTTTGGTTATCGACGCATCTTCTAACTTTTGCAGAGAGAGAAAAGTTGTCTTTTGTTTGTAGTTGTACGTAAATGTAAATAGTTTGTACCATAGTATTTCGTAATAGTATTCCTTGTTGTGTTTCGTGTTATCTACTGACACATTTCTTCACTTAATATACAAAGCATAATAATATATTTCGATAAAAAGAATATAAAATTATATTGAGCTTACTCAATTAAAATTTTAAAAGTTTGTTTACCACCGAATTAGAACGAAATTAAGTAATGGCATCAAGAAAAACATGTTTGATAAATTATGGATTCAATTAGTTTGAGGTCTCGGTATAGACTGAGGTCTTATTATCACTTGACAGGCGATCAGTCACTACAAAAAGACTTTAGCTTCGTGTAAAGTCTTGTCCTACAACAACTCTTCACGGAGAAAAACGCGGTATTAGCAGATAGTTAATTTTATAGGAAGTAAATCATTCGAGTTTAATAAAATAAATCAACATTATTTAAGGTTTATTTCCTAGGAACATAATGAGGTATTTTCAATTAAATTCTATCCACTTAGATTTACTAGTTCTCTAATATTCATAAAATGTAGTTTAATGGAAACATTTTAACACCAATGATCTACTTTTTATTTACATCAGCTTTGAAGCCACCCACGCCGAGTCAGACAGGAGTTTACATAACACTGGTTTGAAATTTGCGCGTTTCTCAAAGCGACAAAATCATTTATTTGTGTTGTAATAATAAAGTTTACTTGTTTTACTAAACTTTGCTAATTTGTAGTAACTAGGCGAAAACAATGAACTCATGTGGTAATGATTGTTTAATACCAGAACATTTTTTATCTTATACGCGAGTGTAGAAAACTATACAAAAGAAGTAAAAGAACGAAGAGGGAAAGCACGCTTGTGAAGAATGTTGGATCTTGCGAATATTGTGCAATTGAGTATGATCTGAGATGTCGACTTTGTTAACCCTTGTGACCCTTGTTTTGCATGTTACTGATTACTGATTGTTAAGATTGACTTTCGACCTCGAAATGTCTACCAAAGAAAGATCCTTTTCTTTCTTTCTTGCAAATAATAGGAACTATAAAAAAGGAATAAGCTTACAATCAACTTGAAAAAAACACAAAAATTACCAACTACTTTGCAATATAGCTACTCTAAAATGGAAATTAGGAAAAGTTGTTTCAATTCATCACATCCAGCAATACATTCTTTGAGATGCATTGTTGGTCATGTTGGCTACTTGGCACAAAGATCTTATTTTATGTAACATGAGTAACGTTTATCAGATGCCAAGAATGGTAATGACGAGCTGCATTCCACAATCTACATGAAGTACAGAAGATGTAGAAACAGTTGCTTCTAGTTACTATTTTACTTCGACTAGTTTATAAATTAGGGAAATGTTAGTAACAGGACAAGTCAGGTACGCGAAGACAGTTGATTAGCAGCAGTGTTATGCAATGTAAAATATAAGGTTTGTACTAGTTTTACAGCAATGGCAGGACAGAAAGTATTCAAGTTTATTTTTATTTTGTAGTTAAATAATTTTCATAAAAATTAATAGTTCATGACCTTGAAACAATACCTACTTAAATGAAAATACAAAACTTAATACGAAAAGTTTAGTTTTCTCTACTTTGTATAAAAAAAAAACGTACAATCATCTTTCAGAGGATTCTTATCTGGTTAATAAATCCAATGTGTACATTTCAGCTTGTGATGGAAAGCAAATACAATTGATTTATATTAATGTTATTATATATTATTTATACTTTAACACTTGCTTCTTTTGCTATTGTTAAAACATTTGTGGTTTCAGTATTTGGGCTTCCCATTTGTTTATTATTTCGGAAAATTTAAACTTTGAATACGGCAAATATGAAATTACAATACAATCTCTTATGAAATAAGATTAATAAATCTGAAATCTATTTTGAATCAAATATGCCAATTTGTAGCTAAGTTCAAAATCTGCTCTAATTTTTCTCATTTTCTGAAATATAAAATCATGACATGTTCCTTTATAAAATAAAATGAGTAAATCAAAAATCTATTTGTGATTAAAAATCGCCAAAAGCTGCAGTGAAAATTAAAAATTATTTTTTATTTAATAATCTGATTATAGGAAAATGAGATGATGAAGGCTCAAAATTAGGTCTCAGGAAAAAGACAAAAAGTTATTTTTATAAGAATAAATAATAAAATAAGTATCAAAGTACAAACAACATATCAACATGAATATATGAAACTTTGTTAAGAAGCTCAGTGCAACACTTGAATTATATTTATTAATTGAAAAGTCATCGCATATTTTAAATATTTTATAATAACCACAACATATTAAGAGATTAATTAATATAAATATTAAATAACTTTAATAATAATTAACCAGAGTATATTTTGATTCTTTCGTACCTCTTATTAATAATTGTTGCTGAGAATTAAGATTATTAACAATAAATCATAGAATAGCAATTGAAATTTGACTAATGCTTATTCATTCATTTGCCAAACTTGAATGTAGTAAATATGAAAAAGTAATCAGCTTTATATCTAAGCAACTATTATTATATAAGTGATGCAAAATATCCATCACACTAGTTTAATAAAACTACGAGTATAATCAATTTTAGAAATAAGCTCCAAACCAGCTCGAGTAAACCGCAGTGATTAATTGCGATAATACACAACACTACCAAGACCAGATATTCTGCTAACAATAGATGGAATTCGGCGGTTAGAAAATGTTGATACATTCAACGGATTTTAATAGAACTGTTCTATAATAAGATGGCATGCGATTGCAACGTCACGAAGATTAACTGACTGTTAATTAATTGACTGTTCAAATTGACATCCTATTGGAATAAAGTCAATATAAAATATTTTGAGGCAATTAAATTGAAGAAAGTTTGCTTGAAAATATAGGGACGAACGCGTATGTGCATTCTCAATAATGTAATAGAATTAGTTATCAAAGTATAAACGTAATGCAATTGTAAACCAGCTGGTTCTGGTTAACATGAGAAAAGTAGGTGTTGCAGCACAATGATAAGCTTACAATGTATGAATTTAAACACAAAATGTTGTTAAAGCAGCCATCAAATGTGTGTAAGCAATATGTAACTTATTCTGAGTGGCGAACAATAAGTTGTACAAATTAAATCAGCCGGATGTCTTCTCAAATTGAGAAGAGCGCAATTAAATTCTTTAATGTTTACAAAAATGTGACTTGTTCAAGAAGCTAATTAGGATTATTTTCTAATTGATATACATTTGGAAAAATTTCATAGACAAAACAGTAAAACAATAAGAGATTTTATTAAATTACATTTAACACAACAGTATATTCCTCTTAACTCTAACAATTTTCTTATTTTAAGAGGAGAAAAAGAACAATTAGTTTCTTGAATATACACAAGTCAAGCAATTTCGAGCAGTTTATTGGAACTGAATTCAGAGATAAATTAGAGAATTATTTGTTAATCTACTTGCTTTGAAAAGCAAAAAATTACCGACTTTAGTGTAGATGATTGGTTCAACAGAAATCCTATAGGATATTCCTCACATCACGTTTCATCTCCTCTTCAAATAATTCCAACCGACAATTATCATTAATTTGCTGCACTCTGTTTACACCGTTTACGACTGGCGTCAATGCATAGACAGTACCTGTATGCAGTTTAGATGTTTTCAATTTGATTGATTGCATAATGATGCTATCGCAGCGTGCGAGTGCAGGACAGCCAGCTCATTACAAGTCAATTATGCTGCCAACTTGCATGCAGCTCATCGAGTGTTGCATTGTACACAATATACAATTCAATGCTATATGCCTATAGAACAAATGTGCTGCTTAACTCCTAAGACATTTACTTGTCCAATCAATTTTAGACGGATTGAAGACACTGCGACATCGAAAAAGAGACATCACGACGAGAAAGCTCGTATTAGATAACAATTGTTGCTAAAATTGCAGTAAATGAAATTCAATGAGGTTAGAACATAATTAACAAAACATAATTAGTTGTTTATTTGTTTGTCGTTTGTTAGTGGATTTAATCACCAGTTGAAGGACGACCGTTTTTATTGAACACGAATTAATTGTTCAAATGACAACAAACAAATTATCCAATATTTCAAAGGTTTAAGCATTTATTTTGTTCATGTTCTGCGCAAATACAGATTCGTTTAATACACGTTTAAAATTTGATTATGAAAGTTTTGATGATCATCATTGTTTATATCTCTTGTTACTCACCCAAAACCACTTCAAATTGATATAAATGGAAAATGCTAGAAGTAAATATGGCAGAAATTGAGCATATTCATTGATTGTTCATTGGAAATTCACATGAATTGTCCACTGAACGTGGGAAGATCCAACATAAACTCAATGTGATCATCTTGTTAATGGACGACCCGTTTTCTAATAGTGTGCAAAATGACATATAGTTAACAAGCGAATCATAGAGGTTTTTACGTTGTCACATAGCCAGGAACAATAAAACCGAATTAATTTAAACATCCTGAAACTACAAACATGCTGGGATCATATTTTTTTCCATATATAGAATTAAACATTCTCTTAAATTCCATTGTATATTACACAGTGCAACAAGAAATTCTGATTTTAAACAACATTAGTTTAATTATAACGTTCTGAAAAAACGGTTTTCTCAAAATTTTCAAATCGTCAATCGTTTTTTTTTTTTTTTAATTTTGGTTTCAGTGTGAAGATTGATTGAGATTTGATATATTGTCCCATAACTTCCGTAATTATTACTAGGTCATTTGTCTTTAATGACAATTTTTAGTAGATACCGAAGAAATGTGTGCAAACGTAATTTGTTTATCTTTAATAGTTCCCAAGTTATAAGTTCTCAAAGTGAATATTTGTGAAAAAGTGCAGACGCTGCTATAAACGATATAAATATTCCGAACAAATATACATTTGGAATGAAATGAAAGTATATTTACTCGATTAAGTATGAGTTGTCCCATACGACACTATTTTTCCAATTATCTTGTCGCATTTTGTTTTTTAGATAGAATATTCTTTAATCCGAAAATTAAAACTCGACTCATTTACGCGACTACAATATTCGATTCTGAGATGCGCGCGGTGAACAAATTGTTATGAAATTCACCGAAATACATTACAAGCAAAATTGAGTCTAACACTAAAATCAAAATAAAAAAGAACCGGAAGTTTTCACAGAAATTTGAAGAAAACCAATGCCGTTAATCTCATATCAATCATAAATTAACTGTTGCACAGTGTTAATAATATACTTTAGAATCATGAATACATTTGTTGAATGCAGACAATACATTAAGTTAGATGGAAATATAGAAGAAGTTGAGGCTTGCTGACAAATTTGGTGCGTTTCGTGTTGGTTGAATAAGCAAACTGTGCAACTGTACGCAGTTGATTCATAAATAAATATTACTCGCCAGATATAGTAATGTCTGAGTCGCACAAGATTGTCCAGAAGAAACTCGGTGACATGGCGTTAGTGTCGTATACCCACACTTATTTGATGCATAAGTTAGTTAATACTTCATAAAAAGAATAGCTGCACAAGAAATGTCAAGAAAAGCTAGATTTGAAAAAAAAAATGCGTGAAATCATCATATTTAATTAATTTAATTAATATTATAGTTGCCATTTAATTTCTTACCTATTTACTAAGTAATTAGTACTTGGTAAGATGATTCAAGTATCTCGAGCTCAATGTGCAATTTCTCACATTTTTAATATCACCCAACTGCTTGATTACCTCAAATATCCGCTCATTGCTCGATGCACGCTCAGTCTCACGGCTCGCGCCTCAAAGCCAACACCGCATACGCCATTATTTGCATCACTCGCATTGTTGTTACCGTCGTCAATAAACCCGCAGTCCGCTACAGTTCACCTTCTTCGCCCATCTTAAGAACTCGTCCTCGAGCAGTGTGGGTGCCGCAGTCAGCGCGCAAACTTCATCGCGGCGTCTTCTCCGGTGTCGGTGTAGATTCAAGTTTAGGAAATTCGCCATTCTCGCGAGAACAACAAAACTGTGTGCGATACCAGCGGAAATACATAACTGCGAGCACATCGAAGTACACACACATCCTAAACAGCCAAAAGATTCTTTACTCTGGCACGGATTGCACACAGCGTTGCGAAAGCACCAAGAATCGAGTTTCGATGAGTCCTGGAAATTGCAAAAAAAGTTGTCGAAATTCAATTTAGACAGTGGTATTCTATTTCGGAAGAGACATTTGAAAAGTTAGGAAAGATGAAGAGTGAAAGACAATTGGAATCAGTGGCAATAAACATAAATCTTTTTGCTGTTTTCAATGCAGTTGTGTCGGCATTTTGTCTGCTGCAAATAACTAATGCACAATCACAAGTAAGTTTCATTAGTAAATATATCTTTCAGCAATTATAGACTAAAACAACACAAATTCTTTGTATTATTGTTGAGTGTGGTTACGAAATGTTTAAGATTCATTAGGTTGACAAAACTTACTTCTAGCCACTTGATAAAACGTTTTCGACATGTTATACCGAAGAAAACTAAAAGCAAGTATTATAGTAAAGTTTGATCAACATAGTAAATTTTTTGTGTATTCATCGTATATATTAATTACTGAACATCACAATTTAAATGTTACTCTAAATATTAGCAAAATAAACAAAACAAAATTTCACTTTTAATAAAACTTTAAAAAAGAGTGCAATCTTTAAAAGGTCATCAATTGATTAATAAGTAAACCATGCACATAAAAAACTCCTGCGTCTATATGTTCAACAATTTGTAGTATTATACTTCATCAAAAAGTACAAAGTGTTATTTAAACAAAACACATGGAGATATATTTCATAAATCATTTGCCTCATGTTTTATTAATCTGTTACATTTATTTATCTAAAATTAAATCCAGAGCTTCTAAGCTGAATTGCAAAGCAATGCGTTAGAAGTTAGAACCTTGAAGCCGATTATCAAGATTCTCAGTGTTCACTGTTCAACAATAATAATTATTGGCCAGGTGATATTTTTAAACGATACTTATATTCATATTCATCACATGATGTGTGTTGGTTAGTTAGAAGGAACGTGCTAAAAATTTAGATAAATTGATCATTCGGTTTGTGTTTGTCCAGATCGCTTTTACAAGTAATCAGATTTAAGTTTGTTGTTCAAAATGAAAATTCGAGTCTAAAAGAATTTTATTTTTTATTGGATTTAATTATTTAGGTGTAGTATTTCTTTAAATTGTAGTTAAAAGTCACACATTACTCGTAAATATTGAACGTTTACAAGGTGCAACATCAAATGTCATGTTTGGAATTTGTAGTTAAGCATATTTGTTCAAGATTTGCATACGCTCTGAATTTCAAAGATGTTCACAGTGTAATTACAATTGAAATGCAATCGTAAATTTGAATAGATGGTGAACACAACAACTATGCTTACATTGCATACAAAAGCAATTTTATTACAATTAATTCGAAATAATTACATAACACACTAATAAACCCTAATAAGTTTATTGTACGATAAATTTAGCAGTATAAATTATGTTTTAAAAGATTTCCTTTATATAAACTTTTCGTAACTTCAAATTAAAAGCAAATAAAGTCTAAATTTCAATGGATATTAATTATTTACAGTAGATACTGATCAATTATCTCTAGTCATGTCAGTTTTTTTAAGTTAGGGAATATTTATTGCACATTATGCCATGGGGTTTACAAATTTGTCACATAAGATTTCAGGTGATGAATTAATATAACATAAATTTGATTAGAATGTCGCTGAGTGTGGTTACTTAACTCTAACATTTACCAAATATTACTATGTATAATGTTTTCGGCTGAAGAAGACCACAAGCTGAAAAAGTTGTTATACTTCTGTTTAATCTACATAATAAATTTAATTAGTAAACCTCATCAATTTAAGAGAAAAATTTCGTTTTCACGTCCTGACATCATCAAACGCAATTAATCGCACTTTCAACGAAAACAATAACCAACGACTATAATACAAGCTGATTGATGTTCATCATTCCTACTAAAACTATCAGTACTTCTTTTAGTAAACTACACACATTTATAAATTTTGGGTTTCAACATTTCATTTTCCGATTTTAATTTACACTAATCATATGAAGATGTACGTGTGCTTTGTTGCTTTTACGTCTGATGATTCCCAGCATTTTGCACTGAAAAATCGTTTGTAAACACGTTTTCGGCATTTCGACACACGGATTCCGTGACGCATTGAAAGCAATTGTGCATCAAGATGTGCACTATGCTGACGCGAAGGAAATTGATTTTCATTCACCTGGATGGCTGTGTTATATGCACATGCGCAATCAATACCTATTATGCTTTATTACTGTATTATAGTAGTGCATTTAGGACTAGTGAAAAGTTATGAATGTAAAGTTATTAATTACGGTTTTATGCAGAGGATGCTAATGAATATATCGAATTCAACTTGATCGTGATTTGCGTAATATTGTCAACACTTTCAAAGATTAGTGTCAACAAGTAAATATTTTTGACGGCATTTAATAAATATTACTTGGTGAACTATTTTGAATACAATGGAATTCCAGGTATGGGAATAAATTGCAATCAATCAGATTATAATCTAGACGTAGAAATGGGTTTAGTTTAAGGTTATATTCTTACATATTGAAGTGTTGAATACACTTAATGCGATTATTGAGAATAACTTCATAAATAAAACGAAGAAATGAGGCCAAATCTGGATTAACGCCAAGGTGTCAAATTGAGCATAACAATAAGTCATCTCCACATAAGGTAAAAGTAAATAATTTATGACTGAAGTTGCGAAATTTAACTACTTGAATTAATTCAACTCACTGAAATACTCTTAATTTCATTAGTCAAAAGTCAACTTATCTAATTTTTCGTTTTAATAAACATTCTTCTTGTTTTTGCTTCGATTTTTAACTCATTTGGGCTTTTAATGACATAATAATGTCGTTAAAATCTCTTACATCATATTAGACAAAAACCTCAATGGTGTCTCAATTCATATCACCTTTTTCTGCACGCCACAGACGTATATTAGATAAATCAACATTACTTAGTGCGCGAGATGCGACGGGAATCTTGGCGGATTCGGTTCTCAGCATGTTCTCAACACCATTCGATGACTTCCATCTTCGAATTACATTACTCTGCACGCAATGCACATTCGTTGTCAATTGTCACGAATTTATTTTCGGTTTGCGATTAATACAGCTATTGTTTTGATTTTAGGTTGTGAATGATATAAAACCGTAAAATGTAACATGAAGCAATTGATCTATGAATATGGCAGGCTAAAAGCAAACTTAAGCAATGGGGAAGTTAGGTGAAATCATTCAGTCAGTCAGATATTCAAAGATCAATCAAGATAAAATGTCATTTTTTGCAAAGAAGATATCATCTACAGAGAGTACTTTGTAATTTTAGACAGAGATTACAAATTACAGATTCTTGCATTATCTCTGGTCTGAGAACGATTTACGATAGTTCAGCCTATGGAACACTGACCTAACAATAAATGAAATTAAGATACTTATCAAGTAATTGATTGCCATCCAAATATCTGATGAAAATGCGCGACATTAGTTTTCTTCAGCCTGGTCTGACAATGTATGTAATTATCTTGAATATGACACAAGCTTAATAACACATGTTTGCATCTTAATACCACAAGTTGTGCACTTGGTATATATTCCTTAATATTTTGTGAAAGGAAGCCTCTATAAATTAAAATTTGCGCAATCAACAAAATTACTAACTATTTATGGATTACAATAGATCAATGTGGAATTGAAGTTGCACTCAATCAAATAATAACTGGTTCTGGTTAATTATAACTTCAAATGGTACTAAAATCATGAATTAATTAATACATTCTAATAAGCAACTAATGTTGGTAGCAATGGGTGAACTTTGGAGTTGGAGAATATTTAATATAATTATGTGCTGATTACATTATGGCATTTCAATCATTTTTTATTGCTTTTATTCTTGAGTCATACTCTTTTTATTGCTTTCCTTGCTTGCCAATAAGTTTATTAAAATGTTTCGTCATTTTTCAGAATTTCTTTATTAATGAGATGTCTGATCATTTGATTAAGTCACGTTAGTCAACATTATATCAGTTGCATATTTAAAAGCACGTTATTCTTAGGAGAAGCAGACTTATTTACTTATTTCATTACATAATTGGAGATGCTAATTAATTTTTATAAATTTCTTTCTTACATTTGATTTTAAATGCTCAATATAAAAGCGTAGCTATAGTTGATTTAATGAATCATTTCCAAGTAAATTGAAGACAAGTGATTTTCTTTAAAATAATTAAATTATGAGTCGAGGTGTCTTGATGTATCTCTTTTAAAATTAAATTAGACTTAAGTGGCCACTTAATACCGATATTTGTATTTAATTTAATTGCTTAAAATGACTAAGATTAATTAATGCAAGAAAGACAAAGTAATACAAATTTTACAAGACGTATAGTAATGATTACTTAATTAGAATATACTTAACATTTAATATTTATTTTATTTGGATATCTAAAGTAGTAATCGCCTAAATTAAGTGAATGATTGACAGACATTGGGCGTTGTTTTAATAGCTACTGGTTTAAGCTAATGCTCTATTAACATAATGCAATGTTATATTTATGAGAAAAAAGATATTTACAAATTGTTCTAAAACCATTATGTTTCTACTTTCTTAGCTATATTATCTGATTGGCCTTGTAAGATGTCGTCAATCAAAATTGATTTAAGTTTCACTTTTATTTTATAAAACAAATCTATTTAGTGCTTGTCTGAGACAAGCAAAACTCAATTTAAATTATGTAATTATTATCAAACAAGCTTTGTTTAAGAGACCGCATAATTCTGCTATTCTATGAAGCCCAAGAGTAGTTGTTACTATTATTATACGAAGCGGATGACGCATTGGGATTAAAGTCACGTCGTCGACAATTTCACAACAGGGATACATAAATTTAGGAATACATTTAACAACGATTAAATTGCAATAGTTTACGAATGCAATTACAATGGTGTTATTAATCGATAAATATTATAATTTATTGTTGCACTTTCTTCTGGGGAATCGATAAAGTAATTTATTGTGATGGTGAATGATGGAATTGTGTATAGAATTATCCTATAAAATAGAATTTTAAAATGTAATCTCTATTACTAAAAGAATTTATTAGTATTAAATTAATAAATTAGAATTTAAAGAAGCCATAAATAAATTGATATTCTTAGGTTAGGAAACTATAAATTATTATTATTAAATTGTTGATATTGTTGACACTGACTTGTACAATCAAATTCTCTATTTGAACTGTAAAAACAATTTATAAAAATCTATAAATATTTGCTACTTTTATCATCTCCCTTAAGTACCTCCCGGCTGAAAATTTATTTACTCTTCATGCACGACGCGACGTTTGACCTCTTACCTCTGTTCACAAATCATTTAACACATACGGAAAAGAAGAAAGGTTCAAACATTTACAATACCTGCAAGCGATTAAGCACGCTTCTATCACTCCGAAAGCATCAACCAGCGCAGTAGTTTACTCAGCGTATACCTGCTACTGTAAACTACTGTACCTACCCAGCTTACATTGGTAGTAAACCAACGTAAAGCTTCATAAAACTACACCAAACACAATA
>JAODIE010000010.1:573325-657663 GCA_027575565.1 Diploeciton nevermanni
GTAAACTACTGTACCTACCCAGCTTACATTGGTAGTAAACCAACGTAAAGCTTCATAAAACTACACCAAACACAATAAGACACTCAGGTAGTTCCACCACGTTCAACTAAAAACGTTAAAAACGTTTATCTAACTTAGTCACGCTGATTAGCCGCCATCAGCGTACCTTCGGCGTTCATTCATCACATTAGTCACATTTCGCAGTTCGTTTGATTTACGCGCAAGATGTGCACGCTTGTAACAATTGCACAAAGGTAGATAAAACTTAATGGTCCTAATTTTGAATTGTGCGCGCTCTCCAAATTTAAGATTCATCAGCGCGAATCGTGTGACATATGGTAACAGCCATAAAGTTGCTTTATCATAAATGTTCATGTACTTAACATTCGAAAACTGTAAAATTACAACATTACGACAAACATTCAAATTGCATAATTTGTTTTCTAAACAATTTGGTACGTAGTTACTTTTTCCTGTTCAGATAAAGAACAAAATAAGAGAATATTTAAATCGGGTAGACTAAGTCTGAAGGTTGATGTAATATGTGTTGCATCCTTTTCTGATGAACATCTTATCTTTTAGTGCACATGTACTACAATTTAATTGTTCAAACAAAGTGGTAGTAAATAAAGTGGCTTTTGTTAACCATTATACACTGGACTTATCAATTTTATGTCCATTTAATTGCACTGTACTCTTAAACTATTCAATTGCACAAAAGTAAATGGATTTTTTTTTGTTGAAATGCTGAAATAACAGTGAAATATTTGTAATTTGATCATCAATTAGACGTGTAAAATTATATTCTTTCGAACATTCAATAATTGCTAATAATACAGTAGTAAAATCAAATAATAAAGTTGATTTATCACTGACTTACTTTAAAAGTTCAAATTGTAGTCAATTTCTTCAATAATCCTATAAACTTTTCACACTAATTCATACTTCTTGATAGTAACATTTAAATATCATCATTCTTTATTTCAATTGAACCTTTTTCGTGCATAAAAATAATTTAAACGACATTAACCTAAACTGACACCATGAAAATAAAGTACCGTGATGGTTGTGACAGAATTGGTTATGAATACATGAATTACATTTCCTTATATGTCACCTCAATTACATGCGCCTACATCATGTTCTTTCACTCGGCGCTCTTGATGAATGTACCGCATTGTGATGTGATGCATTATTATATGCACTTGTGATACACGACTAGCAGCTTTAATGTAAGATAATGATAAGCGTAGCGTGGTAATATGATATAAGAGAATTGAAGATATAGTACATATAATCGGAGAAAATAGTAATTTTCTTGCTAGAAATAGTACAGTTATGAGTATATTTATGTATTTCTAGAATGTTTATGACTATAATTAGTTGTAGGTTTGATAAACATCAATAGAAATATCGTAGAAGCGGAGATAATTGAGTTTGAGGTTAATCTTCAAGCGGAAAATTTAATTTGGCGCATGCGCCGTAACGTACATCTTGGCATTTTCACGCAGCAATATTTTTACAAATTTTATGGTTCAACTATTTCGCCAAATAACAACATTTAATTATTACTTACCTAATACTAATTAGTACTTACCTTTAATTTGTCTTTAATACAACCTGGATTTTCATTAATTTTTTATAATTCAATAATTTTTATGATTGAATTGAATCTTTAAACTGGTTATAAGTCCATGTGACTTCATCATACATCATATTGAAATGTCAAAGGAAATGTATGAAGGCATGTTATTGATTGTCACGTTATAGATCACTTTTGACAAGCGACAATATTTCATACTCTAGCACTTTTCGTTTTGCAACAAGCGGATTTAACGGATTAAGAGAACAACGCCAAGAATAAGAAAGGTGCGCTTTGTTCTTGAAGTGCATGCACAACGTCTATTGACCTATGATGACGGTGATATAATCAAAGAAGAGAACCTAAGTGTTCCTAACATGGGTGTGTTGTAAAAATTGCAACTGAGATAACAAGATAATTATCGCGCTCTTCTAAAAGTCGGTAAGCCGTCTAACTGTAGCACGGGTTCAAATCCTGCTGAGGGTGGTGTATTCAATATACTCTCACAGAATTCAGTTCCAATAACTGCTAATAACCCTGGTAGTTGGTGCAGTCTAATAAAGTAGAGAAGGTCAAGTAGGGTGTCGGTGCCCGGCATGGTTGCAGTACGCTCCAAGAATAACAAAATAACAATTAGTAGTGATTTTGATCAGCTGTCAAGTGGAATTGATGAATTTTCAATGAAGTAAAGAGGTTTTCTTACATTCCAGTCAATCTAATTGTATCATAAAATGTTATTCCTTCGTATTCGATCAGTTCGAATGCAAATGAATATTGCAAACGTGCACATCATTAATGTAAATTCCAATCATTTTCTTCATTACTTTACTGTCTATTATCATTCGAAGAAATCGGCGTCAAACTCTTTGTCTTCTAATTACATCAGTCTATGATTTTTAAACTGTTATTATCGATTTGCAATAGCGCATCAATAATCGACAATTGCGGCGCCTGATCGACTAACGAATTCGCCATCACAATTGTAACCAATTGTAACTGCAATAACACAACAATCACCTTCAACGAGATGACGATTACGAGGATGAAATGACTCTCGATTTGAAGTTGCGATGTAATTGATGTCAGCTTCGAAGGCAAATCAATGTGATTATGCAAATTGGAATTGAATTGTCTACAACTTTATCGAAATCACGTCAAATGCCACTATAAAAATGAAGTAAATTCTTTTTTATCGAGCAAGACCTTGCAGAATAAATTCACACAATTCAACTTGTGCTTCTTCTAATATTCTTCCTTTTGCTTCCATCAAACTGTCTATATGATTTGTTCGCAGAATGTCAATGGCAATCAGCACCTTTTCACCATAAATACGTTCAACTCGGGTATTACTTCCTCATTCTTCTTTGTTCGCGTGTGAAGTTTATAAAAATCTGTGGCCACATTTCTCAAGTGTTCACTTTCATTAATGTGAATAAACGATTGAACGATTGAATTGGCACTGTCAAGTACGATAAGCACATGTGATATTTCACGTGATTAAATATTTGTTTTGGTGATTTGTCGGCAATTTGTCCCGTCCTGGATAGTAATTAACGCTTGCAATTGTTAAAAAATAAAAGAGAGAATTAAACCTTTAAGAGAAAATCGGAATTTACGAATATAGAAGCTTAAATATGATTTACTTTTTTATTCATTACATCTTGATATATAGTTTAATGTTATGGTCATTAACCGCTTGTTATTCACTTATTTCTAAAAGTCACGGTCACACTGCACGTTTTTAAACATAAGTGCAGTAATAACATGCAATGAAATTTATACAGATACTCGTTACTTTATAGTGTAATGTGCAATTATAAGATCTGATTTCAGATTCTTGTAGTTAACTACTTAAATAGACTTGTTCCATTTAAAACAAAAATTTCCTAAAATTTCTTAAGTTTAACATCACAAAATCTTTATTTTAGAGTAACATTATAAAAGCATATTAACATTTGTTACCTTGTACTTTAACCTGTGTCTTCTCCCAGGTTAGATTTTAATGATTTTCTCCTATTGTTGATGATCTTTTGTGTTCTGCTGGTATTTGGTTAATACTGCTCATTCGAATGTCTAACATTTGAATCACAACATAATCAGATTTCCTCCATCAAACAAAATTTATTCGCATATTCGTAATAGTAATGTTATTGCCCTTTTGCACATCCAGCACATATGAGAGACTTAAGAGAGATGAGAAAGGTATTTGTGGTTTCTTCTTGAGATTTTTAAGACTTAAGCAACAAAAATCTGAATTTAATCGGAAGTCGTGTACTGAAGTATATAGTTGTTTTCTCAAAATGCATATAACCACAACTAAAATGTTAATTATAATATCAAGATAAATCTCTCAAGTTACGTTCGCTATTTATTTTGCAAGTATTAATTTCCCTCAATCAACATTGTTACAACTCTGAAAATATCTTCATTTTATTTTAATGCGTTATTAGTAAATCAATAATATAATCCGGTAAAATACTTTTAAGTAAGAATGGAATCCTTTTAAAAGGATGAATTCCTTAACACCGAAGTTAAGTTGAGTTGATACTAATTAAATGTTTAGCAACCAATTTCAAACACCTTGTCTTGCATAATTAATTTCGATGCGTTGTAAGTTGCATTTTATGATGAAGATGTTGTGACACGATGAAACAATGTTTCACATTTTTCATAAATATTTTCGTTTAATTAATTATCTATTACTCAGCCTATATACAATAAATCTTAGTAAGATAGCCATTTAATAGATAAATGATACCAATCATTCCCAATTTATGCCTAATCATCATTCTAACAGGTAATATATAATCATATGTTTTGAGTTGAATATATCTCCATAATGCGAAGATGTTGGTAGTTAAGCATGTGGTTGTTATTCATTTACAGGTGGAAAAATGAGAAGCGCGTGCGTGAATGATTAATTACACTGAAATCACGCATTCAAATTCAATTTAATAAAATACTAACGATTGATTATTATTTCCTTTTAGTATTGCTTTATTTCTAGAAATATTTTTGATTCATTTTTATTTTCATATTGATGCAAGTACTTTAAAATGGAATACAATCATTAAAGATACATATTTACACTGTTTACACATTGCATTTAATTACTCATCTCTTCTAATTAGTATTTAATTTAGCAATGTTTTAAGTCAGCGGTAATGTAGTAAATTAACAACGTAATTATTGAATAAATTAATTAAAACATCTTCAATAGCTAGTAGATAATTTGCAAACTATGCAATAAACAATATTGCCAACTTTTCTGGAGAAAAAATAGCACCACAGACAATTAATTAGTCGATAATTAGTATTCAATTGTTTATTAAAACAGTGATAAGTTAAGAAACATTTTAAGTGTACTGTACGCCGCCAAGTTTAGATTAAAATTCGAAAAATTGTGCAAGTTGACAAATCGTACGGCTGACGTCACACAACATGCTCCTGTCAATTTTCTGCGTTTTTCCGAATTTTCTTTACAATTAATTGAATCCAGATTCTAAAACTTTAAAAGCCCCGCTCCGTAGCGCAGTCGGTAAGCCGTCTGACTGTAGCAGTGACAGCGGGGTGAATATTCGAGGGACACATTTTTAAAACTTTCAGGGGGTTTATTCAATATAATATATATCACTACCGGTTTCAATCCCAATAACTGCTAATAACCCTGGTAGTTGATGCAGTATAACGAAGTAGAGGAGGTCAAGTACGGTGTCGGTATCCGGAATGGTTGCAGTACGCTCCAAAAGAAAGAAAGAAAGAAAAACTTTAAAACGTTTTTTTTTGCTTCACCTTTTAGTGATTGCTGCAAGGTTTGGGTCACAAAAATGGGGTAGTTGGAGAGAATATGGTGAATAGGGGTAAAGCCTACTTTGCGACTACGTGTCACAACTACGTGTTGCTGTCAGATTACATTTTAATTTTACCATTTAAACATTTACAAAGTCTCGACATCTTGTAAACATCAATTAAAGTACTAATGACATCATATTTGATATATTATTTAATAAAAGTGTGATTATTTTGTGAGTCGAATCGAATTCCTATAGTTGTTGATATTGCAACATTTGGTTACATTGTTTCTTAAGTATAATTTATAAATTTGTTGTTGCAATACATCTTAGCTTTTCAACTATTTGTGTGGGATGATGTGAGTTACGTGTAAATACCTACAATATAATCGTCACTGTCATTCGTACTTTACTAATATTATTGTTACTACGATTGGAGATGTTTGTAATGTTTTGTGTGCTTTAGAACATCTATCTACATCTTGTAAACATTTGTAGAGATCTCTGAAGTATGTGAAATTAAATTATATATATATATATATATATATATATATATATATATATATATATAAAACATTTCTCATCATCAATCTCAACTCTTTTTAAACTCAATTCGGGTGAACGTACTGCTACTACATCCTCTTTTGCTGCACCTCTTTTCTGTTCGGCAGGATGCAGACTCTTAGTAAAACATTTTTAAAAATTATAATTTTCATAAATTTAAAGAAATATATTCTGTCATTACGGAAACTTTTATTGGTAGAACAATATATGAGAGAAGTGATTTAAATTAAAATCAACTTCCAAATGGTTTCTATATAAGATGAATAAGTTTAACTATAGCCATTAGTATCCTATCATTATGGCTAAAGATTAAGAATCTTCAATGTATGAACTCAGCCAATTTACAAATTAACAATCTAAAATATGGTAGAATATCTGGAACATAGTTACAAGGTGTTTAATATTTATTATGTAGATAAAACTTTAACACTTACTATATATTCGTTCTACAAGTTCAATAAGTGTTATGTTTTATCTACATAATGAATATTAAACATTTTATAACCATACTCAACGACATTCTGTTCAATATTCATTAAGTTGATGAAGACAAGAAGAAGGCAACAAGCCTAAAACATTATATAAATAAATATGTAAATAAATTGTTATGTTTTATCCACTCAATCAATCTAAAATAAATTTCGACCTATCATATTATTGACCACCAGCTTTGTCTTCATCTTGAATCTAAAATGCCCAAATAAACTACAAACTTTTAGCAAAAACCAACATAAATCAACTTAAATTTAAATTCAAAAATGTAATAGTTTTCAAATTGGATTATATCCTATTCATGATCAAACTAAAAATGATTCACAAAACAATAAAAATTACAACATTTACACTTTCACTAACCCAATTTCACACCTCCCCTCATTTATTCCAAATCTGTCATATTTAATTTATTTTCAGTCTGTTATCAACTTCAGCTCTAACAAATGTTGAACAAATCAAACACTTGTTTTGTTCTACTTTACACCATCGCTCTAAATTACCAAACTCTTGCACTATTTGTGCAAACAACTTATTAAATACCAACATCGGTTGTCTCTCCTCTAATAAATACATTCACTTATTCAAACTCTCATTTTTTTAGTACATTGCAGCATTCTACAGTACAGGAAGAAATAAAACATGAAACAAAGCAAAACGAAATGAAATCACGAAATTCTCGGGCTTGCGTTAATAATAATAATAATAATAATAACACGCTTTTAAACATTCGAAACACAAAGAGAAGTTTAATTTCATAGCGATTATTTAATTACGATAATATTATTATTCAATTATTGTATAATACTTGAAGCAAGTTGGAAGTAAATGAAACTAAACGGAGTGAAGCCGTGAGATGAAAATAAGAATATAAGAATGAACGGAATAAATTGTGTTGAATGCGATTAAGAGTTCTTCAGTGCGATTGTTGTATTCAAAGAAAGAGTTTGGCGGAGATGCACAAGATTTGCAAATGTTGAGAGGATGCCGCTCTTTAACACTCTGCAAGAGATGAGACAATATGACCGCAGGAACTGACGAACAAAAAGAACAACTGGATTGTATAACAAGATGTAGTAATTGTTTCCAGCATATTACCAAATAATATATCTTAAACAAATAATTTTGGAATGAATTAAAGCACTTCAGTGTTTACTTATAAATCTCCAATTGGTACTTATAATTATTATCCCTTACACTTGATAATAATCAATCTAAAGCGTATGATATAACTCATCAATCAGCAACAATCACATAATTTACAACTCGTGCCTTCAAATATCCATATATAATTGCATCCAGGGAGCAATGAAGCGAACGAGATGAAAATGAAAATCACATTTCTTCAGATGAAGAAATTCGCGTAATTTGCACGAATGCAGTGCGTGCATCCTAATGCATCACAACCCACATTTCATCTCATGTACACTTTCTCTTCGTGAACGAGTGCACAGGTCACTTGCTTAAGTTCACTTTATTTGCCTTTTTTACGATCTAAACAATGCAAACGTATTTTTAGTGTTCTTGCTTCTGTTTTGCTAATTGTACGGTTGCATTAGAAATTTCAGATTACTTCATAACATGACTTTGCTAATTTCATCCTATCTTCTCCTGTTTTACTTGAGACAAATTAAGAAGTCAGGAGAAGAGGTTACATTAAATTTCCGCTCGGAAAAAGTCGGTAAGATGGTAAAATGTCAAGAACTTTAGTTATGCAACCATTAACTAGTAATCTTTATGTCAATAGTGTTTATGTGTAGACGATTTGCCACATTTAGTGTTTAACGTTTTTCTAATGCACTTCTTTACTTTAAGCAACCATAAAGCAATTCTTCTAGTAGCAGAGATTCTTACACGATTGTTTGTTTTTTGCTTGATTTATATGACGTTATGCAACCGAATTGTATCAAGGCCAGCTGGTAATTGTGATGAGATGCGAAGTGCCGATGTTAATGAAGCGGTGAATTGTTGGCAAATGTGCGCTCGTGACTTGATGCAGTTCGTTAATCTTGCTTGTTAATTGCGACTTACGCGCTGACACAATTAGTGACATTTTGATTGCGTGTTAATATCATCAAATGTGAGTTTGAGTGCTAATTAATGACAAAGCTGATAAAATGCGGAGCTTCTTGTGATAAATATCACAACAAACTTATAAAATATAATTGTAGACGTAGAAATGGAAATTATTTATTTTGCTGCAAATTTAATGTAGGGTTTAATGTAATAATTTAATGCAAGGAGGTAAAAAGTTAGGAATTTTTTAAAAGTCTTTGTTACTTTTAAATTCAAGTTACACCAGTTCCTAAACTTGCAATTATTGTTTCTATGGTACGTATTTTGTGTAATTTAACTTGACGTTTAGTATTAATTTGCTTTAAAAACTTTTATTTTAAATATCAATGTCAAAGTTTAAATTTTGCTTTACTTAATCAGGTAGTATAGGTCTACTATACTACCTGATTAACTTTTTTTATGGCTGATTTATTAAGGTAAAAGAACCAAGGTTACAAGATCCAAAATCATGTCAGTCTTATCCTTGTTTAACATATTAACTTTAACACTTATTTAATATTGATTCGTGAAACGTTTTCGGTTTGATGTCTACTTCAATATAATGTGTATTTTATCTGTTTTTTATACGGTCTGTCAATTGGAAAGATTGGCTATGGGTGGTCGGCTGTTGGTCTTTTCTTAAGGATAGTTTTAGGGGTTTTGGAATTGTATGTAAGTGTTTTTCTACTTGTGTTTATAGATTTAGATGTTTTCTTTGATGTCTAAGAGCCTACTGCTTTATTTTAAAACTGTTAATGTTGTTACCTGCATGTTTTATTAGATGGTTGGCGGAAGGGGAATAATATATTTGAACATTTTTAAGAGGTGCATGTGTTCGTTGTATCTAATTTCAAAATTTTTATTGGTTTTTCCTATATATATGGATAGACAGGAGTTGTTAATTTGTATATGCCGCTAGACCTGTAGATGTTATTAAAGTATTTTGTTATTTGTTCCATTTGCAATTTTATAGGTAGACGTTTGAAGCTGTAAAATAAGAATTTCTAAATTAATACTTAACGTCAAGTTTATGATTATTAAAGTATTTCACTTAGTTTTCTGAATATTTTTGTTGTTTTATTGATATTTTGTAAGTTTCATCAACCTAATGAATATTAAAAACTTTGTGACCATACTCGACGATACTCTATATCAACTCTTAACTAGATTCGTCTCAACAAAAAAACGTGCAAATTTAATTGGGCTTAATTCAATTTTAACCAAACATCCTACATTCATACAGATACTAATTCAATTTTTGAAAATATGCCAGACTATTGTTTAATTAATTCGGAACATCCACTTTTACAACAAGAAATTAGCAATTACTAATTTCCGTTTATAATTACATTGTTACATTTTCTGTAAATTACTACTTTAGTTCCTTCTAGCACATGACCTCTTTACCTAAAATGACCTATCATCACAAATACGGTGCGAACCATTTCCACACACAGCCATAAATTAGCGCCGCTTCGGTGAGGAGTGTATTATTTTATAATTAAAATTGTGGAGCAATTCTTGAACTAGTTGTTCACAACAGTAACCGCAGAAATGTCATGGTTCTGATGAGACATTGCCACGTTGTTGACCTTAGTAGTATAATTATGCCACTATATCCGTATTTTTAAGTTGAATATCAAATTACTCTCTGTACTGCATTGAAAATCGCATTTATTTTAGGCAAATGGTGAACAATTTTCATGCCAAGGACGACCAAGTGGATATTATGCGGATGTGCAATCAGGATGTCAAGTAATTGCAATGATATTTGATAAAGGAATAAGAATTATGAGCATTATTGTGTTTAAATAGATTTATCACATGTGTGATACCCTTGGAAGACAATTCAGCTACTCTTGTCCCAATACCACCCTCTTCCAACAACGGATGTTGATCTGCGACCATTGGTAACACAAAAATTCCTTGCAAAACCACAAATAAACCTAAGTGTTTCTTTTTTAAAAAGGTACATGGTCAACTGCAGTAAATCCGAAGTAGATTTTGACGCTAATCTCCTCATTGGCCAACGTGAGAAACCTTTTGTTGAAGATGACGACGAACACCCTTACCATCGAACACCCAGGCCTGATCTTCTTGCTCACCCTAGTGTTTCTGAATACAACATAGTTTACCGATCAGGTCGCGCACAAGCTCGCAACCAACAAAATTTAATAGGAGGTGATAGTGACTCTAGAGATCAGCCCTACTTCCTTCCAAGTCATTGGTCTACTGCATACAAACGCCCTTCATCTACAAATATCCCAACTACACAAAAACCAATCATACCAAAGGACCAACGAACAAAGAAACCATATTATTCAAAACCACAAGATTCTTTCAGTAATATATTTAATACCAATGTTGGCAGCTTGGAGCCTGTACAAGGCCAAACTCAAGGACTTCCTCTCGAATCAGAAGACAATATCCATGTCAACTTTAAATCCGATTTCAAAGCAACTACTCCTGTTTATCCCAATGTAGCACCAGCCGAAGTACCCTTGATCGAAGATGATTATTCTCTGAATAAACCTAAAGTAGTCTTGGTTGCACCTCCTGTTGTAGCATCTGAGAAGACATCGTATCAAGTACCAATTTTGCCAAGTTACCCATCTGAAATCCATATAAATGACCAGTCAACTGTGAGGGTTAACTTTGCAAGCAATTTCAAAGCGACAACCCCAGTATATCCCACGTTTGTAACATCAGAAGAACCACTTGCCAATGTAGACCTCCCACCACTTCCCAACCTTCCCTACGGACTCTCTTCCATTGTAGAAGCACCTAAAACTATCAACGACCTTGTATACAAACAACCAAGCCAACTTCAGCCACTTCCAAGCATTGACTCTCAACCTAAAGTAAACTTTGCCAGTAACTTCAAGGCTACCACACCAGTCTATCCTACTTCTGTAACGTCTGAGACACCTATCGCCATTGAGGAAACTCAAGTAGATCCTAATAAACTCAGTTTGAGCACTGTTATTCAACCACCTCGAGATTACCACCAGAATGAACAGAATACCCTGATAGAACCCAGTTTATTCTTCCAACCTCCAGTCATCTCTTCAAAGCACCAAAAAGACGAGAATGAGATCCAAGAACATTTAGAGACGCGTTATCCATTTGTAAGTCCCAATGATGCCAGAGTAGTGATTGCAAATCTGAATTGGAAGCAATTAAGAAGAGCATTGTTTATTCCCGATGTCCAGTTTCCTTTGGATGCTAGTGCGAGAAGACCTACCTATGAGAAAGGTCCTAGCTCCTTTCAGGTAAATCCTGTTTATGAAATACGGCAGAGAAAGCATGTTTATAACAAGTAGGAGTGAGAATATTAAAAATGGCAGGAATTAAGTGGTGATTAATTTGTACTTGAACCGCAAACCTCATGAATGAAATGATGAAAACAAAGAAAAACCAAGAGATGTAAGAGGACTTACTTTTATAATGTCCTAATAATTATTACTTTACTTAAATATTCTCTCTGTATATAGCAGTTTTTAGGTTTCTTAGTTATAACAGAGTCTAAGTCTAAATCTCAATCTGTCCCAGAATAAAAGAATTCTTGCTGATTGTAAGTGAATCATGAACAAACTCACAAACTGAAATATTTATTATAATACTTAAAAACTAGATAAAACATTGTGACCGTAATATATAACTAATAAAATTACCTACTGTATTTTTTAATCAACCTCTAAATTGACAGATGTCAAATAAATTTCACGCCATTTTGCGCACAAAATGAGTTCAGAAAGCATAACAACAAAGGAGTCACCAATAGACGAAGCTGAAGAAACTTGTGAGACCACTTGTAACTCGGATCAATGTCCACTAGGTCCCTTAGCACAGTACCGACCAACGATACATAAAACATGGCAGCACTACATTAAACTATGGATTTGGATCACAATTTTCTTAGTTCTTCTCTTCCTGACTGCACTGATTTATATTGGAGGATATATTTACATTAAGCACGTTCAATCGGACACTGGGATCGGAAGAGTTGTGAATCTGAGACGTCCAGGTGGTAACTTCACGGGCACAACCGAAGCCCCCTAAAAACTACTAATACCATAAAATATTACTCAGGCATAATAAATTGCTTCAAATGTAAATAGTTAATTATCTGCACTGGCATATGCAAAATCAATCAGTTGCACAACGGAATAATTTGCGTTATCTTATCGCAATTTTAAATCGTGGAGAAGTTTCCATTACTATCCAGCAGTGAATGAGACGAGTTTACAGCGTTCAGTCTCGTATTACGCATTGTTTGAACACCTTTCAAATTTCATTTTCAATACGAATGAGTTTAAAAAAGCATTGCACATTCTGAACATTTTTAGACACAACTGAAAAGTTGTCATGACTATAGTGAGGTAAATACCTTGTTAAAAGTGTTTCTTACTCATTATTCTTTAAACGAGTTCAAAAACAATAACAATGGTGAAAAAGTATGTCTACATTTTGTCATTTATTGTAAGTATTAAATCCATCAACAAAGTATTTAATCATGCAATTACTGACCTACTAATTCAATTTTACTGAGTATATGTACAAGGACTCTATCTCATCTGATAATATTTATATCAGATTACAACACTACAACAATTGTTTTAGGAAATATTTTCGCTTGGTTTCAATATACCGATGCTTGGTACGCAAATAATTACAGTTGGGGGCAATCGATTTAATTTGGGGATTATATCTTCGGCGACATGTTTGATACAGTTTATGGCTGGTCCCATCTTTGTAAGATTCGTCCCTAACATAAATTGTAAACATTTTATGATTCTATCGATTCTAGGGGAGTTGGGGTGACAGCATTGGTGCCAAACCAGCCATGCTGACCTCTGCTTATGGCCTCCTACTATCCCAATTGGTATTTTCAGTTCCCCAGTTGTATTTCTTTGCTCTAGGACGTTTAATAAATGGTACCCACTTTTGAAAACTATTATCTATTACTGGCTATAAATTTGTATGTTTCTGCTTAACCAGCTTGTTTTGTTCATGGTCAAATCCTGGCAAGGACACTTCTCACCGAACACAATGAAACGGACCAAGCGGAGGTTCAGAATAAGATCAGAATCATTGGGGCAGGTTCTATCATGGTTGGTCCGGTTTTAGGAGGTTATTTTATGAGTTTAGAAAATGGTTTTTTTTTGCATTCTACGTTTGCATTAGGACTTTGTGTCGTTTATGTTGGTAAGTTTATCAAATTAAAAAATAATTCATAAATTGATCATGTTTGTTTTCAGTGGTGTGTCATTTGATACCAACAACAACAAAGAAACCAGAAGCTTCAAAATTATCTAAATTCAAGTCGAAATCACCAAAAACTTTTGAGACTGAAACGAAAACCTCTTTTCCACTCAATCAGATCTTCGACAACTTAAAGCAAGTTGACTGGAGTATTTTCGGGGCCATTTTCATCTTTCGTTTCCTAATTGAAACCGCAGCTGCAATTTACCACCAGAATTTAGGATATGTATTCTCAGATGTGTTCAAATGCACGCCAGATGAAGTAGGATTGATCGTTTCCTTCTATGGAATTAGTTCCATTGCTGTGAACATTTCAATGGGTCATCTGAGAAAACGTGTTTCTAATGATTATAATTTCGGTACACTTGGAATGTTTGGTGCTTTTGTCATGATTTATTTCTTACCTTATTTTTGGACCTACCTTGTATTCATCGTTCTATTTTCTGTGTTCAAAACAATGTTGGAAGCAACGTGGACGGACAGTATTATTGAAATGACCGATGAGAAGAAGATGGGTGCCGTTAATGGTGCTTTCCAGAGTTTGATGCAACTTGCTGGTTTCATTGCTCCATTAATCAATGGGTACATGGTGGATGTTTATGGATATGCGTCAGTGATTATTTTTTGTTGTGGGGTTGCCTTAGCTGCTATTGGCACAAGCTTTTGCTTAGCTCTACCAAAGATCAAGATTGAATAATCGTACTATTTAGTTTAACTCTGCATTGACACTTACTATTATTGTTTAAAGTTAAAGTAAAATTATATTAGCATAATGAATATTAAACACTTCGTAAACACCATCAGCATACAGAGTTTTTATTGCATTCTAATACTATTAATGCTATTAATGGATGCATTTGTCCGCCAATCCTTCATTATCGCGGAAAGCAAGGTTGTTATTGTTAAGGAAAAGAAAAATGCAAGAGAACAGGTAGGATTTATTTTGGTTAACAATTTATCAGCGTGTATCGACATCTGTAGTTTCAATTGTTTTTTATTTCAACATAGTGAATAAAAAAAAAAAAACAAATAAGAAATTCAATATTACAGCATACTTCTTCATATAATAACATGCTTGAATCACAAATCTATTTTTATATTAAAAGCACCGAAATTGATAGCGTTATTAGCGTCGAAGAACATCAATTGGTGTTCTACAACAGCAAGTACATTTACTGTGTAATAAAGCTTCAAGAGGTGAAGATCTCGTTTTTCAGTTGGGTAAATGAAAGTTATCAAAGCGATCTTAAATCTTTAAATATACTCATCAAACTCAAGCACCGCAATTATTTATATAACCAACAGTAACTCCTTTTAAAAAATGCGTTTTTGAATGAAGAATAGAATTTGATAACTACTTTAAATCCATTATGTTGAAAAACTGCACTATAACACTTACTTTTTGTCTTTAGGTAAGAACGTTTTCGATATCAGGTCGGTTTAAATCCGTTCTTTATTGCTATGCTCAATTCTTTTCGAAACAATGAGAAAATGAGAAACTAAGAATAAAGAAGTGCCAAAATACAATTAACATGTTTATAACGTATTATACAATATTAACACCTCTAAAACATTAAAATAAATAAAATAAAAAAAATTTGAATTTATGCCAAATTTATGTATTCAAAGTTGCATAAAACATTCCTCCAGTTTTGCTGCATTTTCTCACTTCAAGGTTGTTTTTATGTTCTCCACACGTGTTTTCTCAAGTATCAAGCAAAGCTCTGCAATCTGGAAGCAAACAGGTAATATTTACATAATGTAATTCTTTTACATTAAATTCTAGCATATAGTATACTTATCAGCGAGGATGTCGTCCTCAACAAAAGCACAAGATCTGAAACCTCCACCAGGAGTACGAAACATGCAAAAGTTACAAAAATTTGCCTTCCACAAGCCAATACAAGTTCCATTCCTCACAGTAACATCTAGTGATGTTTCTAAAATTACAAAAGCAGTTAAGAAGTACCTGTTAAAACTAGAGCGTTTTCGCCCAATCAGAGAAGAAAATCAATCAACAATCATCATTCTAAATCCATTAGAAATCAATTCCTTTGAAGACATACAACAAGTGGATAGAGATGCACTTAAAGCCATAGGCATTGATAAAAATATGTTTAAGAAGAAAGAAATTGAATTAACTTTTGACAATTACTCTGTTGAGGATATATTAAGATCTGTTTTACCTCAAGATAAAGAAGGTATGGCAAGTTTTACAAAGATAGGACATATTGTTCATGTTAATCTTAGAGATCATCTTTTACCTTTTAAAGAGGTAATAGGGGAAGTATTACTTGATAAAGTAGCTGCTTGTAAAACAGTTGTTAACAAGATAAATATTATTGACAATACTTACCGTAACTTTCAAATGGAAGTGCTAGCAGGTGAAGAAGATTACATGGTGACACTAAAAGAAAACAGATGCACATTCGAGTTTGATTTTGCAACCGTTTATTGGAATTCGCGACTTTGCACGGAACATGAACGTATTGTTAATATAGTCACGAAAGATGCGGTTTTGTTTGATGTGTTTGCCGGCGTTGGACCATTTTCTGTACCTGTTGGTAAAAAGGGTGCTGATGTATGGGCAAATGATCTAAATCCAGACTCTTATAAATGGTTAAAACATAATGCAAAGAAAAATAAGGTTGGTGAAAACATGCGGATGTTTAATAAGGATGGAAAGGATTTTATCTTAGAGGACATTAAACGTGAATTGATTAGGGTATTAAAAGAGGGTAGAATTGTTTATATTGCAATGAATTTGCCTGCTATGGCTAGTGAGTTTTTAAAGTATTTTGAGGGACTTTATAAAGAGAGTGAGTTAGATGATGTTCAGAATTTTAGAGCGCCAATAATTTATCTTTATTGCTTTGCCAAAGGTGAAGAAACTGAAGAGATTACAAGAAAGTTGATTGATGATTGTATGAATAGAGACATGAGTAAATTTGTTAAAGAGTTGTTTAGAGTGAGAACTGTGAGTAATTTTAAGGAGATGATGAGAATGAAAATTGCTTTGGAGAAAGAGATTTTGCTTGGAAAGTATGCAGAAACAAAGGAAATCTCCATAGAAGATACAATTAAAAGGAAAAATGAAGAGGATTCTCTTTTAGGCACAGGAACCGTTAAAAAATGTACTAAGTTTTTTCTACTTTTAATCTTAACTTGTGACTTGTAAATAAGGGTACTGAAGTATTTATTTATTTGCAGTTTGTAAGGATGGGAAAGAACAAAGGAAAGAAGAACAATGTGTTTAAAGTCGCAGGGGCAAAGAGTTTATCGAAAACGAAGGCAAAAGCAGTAAATACAAAACTTAAAAACGTAAGAACATAGCTTGATGTTTTTGAATGTTGTGTTCTTTATTTTTAAGGCATAAGTCTGAATGTGTGAATATGTTCACAGATAAAACACAAAGTCAAAGAGCAAATCGCCAAAATAGACAAAGATTTACTCAATGTACAAGAGAAAGTCCATTTAGGCTCACCATCAAATCCAACTAATATCTCGCCTAAAGCAACAGTAAGTGAACAAGCTAAGCAACAAGCATACAGAGCTACAAAAGAAGAGGAAAGCAAAAAATACCTAAAAATGCAAGAGGATGAAGAGTTGATCATAGATGTCATTGACAAATTTAGTTTAGTCAAGTAAGAAATCATTATTAAACAATATTATTAGTTTGTACATACGTTTAAATTATGCAAAAATGACTTTAAATCATTGAAAGAAGACAAATTGCGACCGTGATCATATCGAGTTGTACAATGAAATGACCCACGTTTCATTAACTAATACGCATTATTATACAACTCATAAAAACGCCTTATGCTTACCAGGCAAGCACCTACTACCTGGTACAGTAAACACTCGTGATAACTTAAGAGATATATTCATTGATTATCTCCTATTGTATACATAACATGTGGATTATATAAAATATTGGCACTAAAAGGATATAATCTGGACAAAGAGAATTCGAAATCATATATAAAACAGGTAGCATTAATCCCTAATAATAAATTTACGGATGGAAACCATTCGTCGTTAAAAAAATGTGTACGTGGAACACAACTTTCTCAACATAAAATTAATGTAAATATGACACTCAATTATGGATGCGATGATCGTTTTTCCTGGCTACTTACTAATTGCCACACATAATGTTTATTGGTACTAGATGACACTATGGCGCTCCAGTCGGAAGTCGTAATTGTAATCTTTGAGTATTTGTGCACGCGATCGGGCTTTTATTACCGGGAATTGTGGCTGCAAAGCAATAAAATGTTATCTATATACTGTTCGATATGCATGGGAAACTTTGGGTTACCTTTGTATTATCGCGATTATTAGCCAATCGTGGGCTCAAAACGAAGGGAACACCTTCAAGCGCGCCGAGATGTGTATTTAACGTAGTGGTTTGATGTTGGAGTGGTCCGCGATGTGGCGGTACTCCAGTTGGGGGCGGGGGTGCCGGTCTATAGCCTGGAATTACGCTGGGATTCAGAATCTCATAGTCGCCATCATCGCTTAGAGACGGATAGGCACCGGTTGAGGGCTTTGGGGGACGTTCTGGGGGTTTGTCGATACTCTGAGCGTTTGCTCCAGCAACAAAACCGTTTTGCGCATCTTGAACGTTTCCCATTTTGTAACAAACAGTTACACCATTAATTTCGCTGCAAAGTAAATTTTAATAAACCCCAAGAATAACAAAACATAGTAATCCACCTGCAATTAATCCATAATTAAACAAATGAATGACTCACCCAGCTAATGTAAAACCTTCTGGTGCTTTCTTAAGTCTACTACAGATGATGATATCAGTAATAGCTAGATTGATATTGTTCCTGTTGGATAATTTATAACAAATTTGCTTTTTCCTCCAAGCCTTTTGTTCACTGTCTGCAGTCTTGTTCAGCAAACTGTATCCTTCAGGAGGCAGTGACTTGTCATTCAGCACCCAAATTTCTTGCACAACAAAGTTAGGAAGACCTTGAATGAACATAATTAATGAATGTGTGCTTGGTACATAAATTTACCACACTAATTATGTGTACCAAGGAAGTAATGTGAATTCCACTTTGTGGTGACTAATATATGCAATAGTATTTTAATTATATTACTTACCTTCTGTTTTGGATAAACACAGATATCTCAATGCCTTTTTCTTCAAGAATGAACCGGATTCACGCCACAAATCGGCATCTTGATCCTGATCATATGTTTTGTTAATCACATAAAAGCCTGGTGGGCACTTATCAGCATTCTCTATGATCTGGTAAACAAATAGAACATAAATGTTGACAATAAGACAAGGAATATCAACATGCAGTAGGAATTTATGTTTGTATAACTCAAGTAATGTTCAATGTGATATAATATTACCTGTATTGCTGTAATTGGCCTGTCATCAGGCAGTGTCTTTGATAATGAATCTAAGATGAAGTTACTCTTCTTGATGCTGCTGAACATTATAAGCGAACGATGGTGATGTAGGCGCCAATGCGGGTGTCACACAACATGCTACAACGGATTTCGCGAGCAATTAAAACAAATGACTAACCCGACGCAACGGCTCGCGATGATTTAATGTGACGTCAGATAAATCTCAGTGTTCCGGTGAAAAGCGCGACGCGATCGCTATTTATAAGCGTTTTGCATTCCATTTATTAATAAATACTCACACCCAGCAACAGCGGTGAATGGCGCATGCAATGTTGATGCAAGGCTGATAAGGACCGCAATCAAGTGTGATCACGTCTTCTAAACAAAGTAGCAGTAGTTAGGTGAGCGAATGGAAAGGATGCAGCTGAGCCACTGAGACGTTGGACGTAATGACCGCTTAACTGTGAACGGAATTACGTCGGCCCCTACTATCGGGGCATTGCTAGACAGCAGAAATAAAAACAATGCAAACAAATGCCAGAAACATTGCGTGCTGAAGACGACAGCAAACACGGCCAGCCCGACAAACGTCAAACTGAGGAAGGGAGATGAATTTATGCTGGAAATAGAGTAACAAGGAACGCAAGGGTGAACGATATTTAGTGTGTTTAATAGACGTGTGATGCATGACGATCGCAGAGTTTTGAAATTAAATAATAATAAATAATAATCAATGCATTATATTCCTACTTGCTCGGATGGTTAATATTAATTATTTATGCATATAATCCATACTTTTGTTTTTATCAAGATAACTTATTTTTGATATTTCTAAACATAGGCAACTTCATAAACTCTGCGGAAATAAATAATCGCCGAATTTGTTTTCCTCATTGTAGCAATACAGTAAGTCATAAATTACACGTTTTACTTGGTCACTTTCTTTTATTTATAGCCAAAATAAACAAGTACATATCATCTATATCTATCTAATCACTAACAAATATTTTCTAGCAACAAAATACATTAACATTTTCTTATGTGATTGCTCTAACATTAATAGAGTAATACAATGTCTTTAATTGTATGCTATGCACGTACTATATTATAATTTCATATAAATATATAATATAACAAATAAAACACTACCAGATTGCAGCTACTGGTACATTTTCTATCATAAATCAATCAAAAATACCCATTACCAATTGCATAGAGATCATAAAACAATATACAAAGGACTCTAGACATGTACTGAACAATTAAAATGCTTTTCAAACAAAGCTAAGCTCGAGAAAAATAAGATTTGGTAACAAATGAATATACTTCAAGTTCATATATAAAATGATTACATAATAAATAGAAATATTAAAGCTGTTTATCTAGGTGGAAGCAGTGAATATGAATGGATCACAAATGTTGCTGTAATCTTCTGATTTGATCTTCCAGCTCTTTGACGCGGATTTCACTATTGGCGAGTTGTTTCTTCACCAAACGCAGCTCATCACCTTGTGCCTTATAAGCTCTCTTCAACTGCAATTAAATTTCACCTTGATTTAGCGACATTCCGGATTTTATACGAAATACTTACGTCGTTCTCACTGTTGATGTTGTCGCCTATTGTATTGATTTGTTTGATCAAAGGCATATCATCGTTGAGATGTTCGCGGTTATTGTGGATGTTCCCGAACATCTGCTGTAACTGATGAAACTTGGTGCTTTGGTTAGTCGTAGTCTTTTGGTTCTTCTCGTTGATTTGGTCTTTGGAGCGATAATCCGGAATGGTTTCCATGGAAAGAAAAGCGAATTTCTTTTTGTTGTTCTCTAATGAGACCGATATTACCGCAGGCGGTGGCGTCTCAATATTCGGTGTGAGAGGTTTGAACACTTGCGGTTTATACGTGGTGACACTTTCACCTGTTCTTAGAGACATCAACAATGGCATCGCATCACGCCCCCCGATCCATTCTTTTGCCGACAAGGCAGGTTTCGCCGCCGCTGTATCAGGATACAGGTCTTCGTGGAACTGGTCGCTTTTCCTCGGTACGATCATACAAATCGGTTCACAAAGGCCTTTCGTCGCGTGCAGCTTATAGAAGCGAAACACCTCGCATTGTCCTGTTTTCATTCCACGCTTTGGCATGAAACCTAAACCGCGTTGCGGATTCCCCGAAAGAAATTGATTCAAGAAGTAGATATGCGGCGGCTCGTTGACGATTTCATAGTAACGTATATTACCGTCGCCTTTACCAGCTAGATAAACAATGTTAGTGTCATGGTCGTAGTATGGAAAGACGACGCCGGATGAACTATCGATTGTGTCTACATTTAAAGGGTGCGATAAGTCGTTTTGGTCCCATACCGAATACTGCCTGTCGGAATGTCTAGAAAAACCTGTCGTCAGAAGTCGTCCTGTTGGTCCTAGGAAAATTACTTTGCTTGCTTTGGAACCGGCATGGCAAATGCCTTCCTACAAACATATTCGAATGTAAATGAACAAATGACCATCAGATGTACATCTGCTAGTTAGACAAGAAGATTTAATCTAATCCATACTTACAGCTTTCACTTGACCGCTGCGTGGTTCGATAATTCGTAGCTTCTTATCCTTGCAGGTAGTTGCAAGTAGACTTCCATCGCGATTGAGCGCCATACAATAGATAACATCTGGATGGCAGTTGATCATGTTAACTGCGTTGCCTTTCTCTATGTCCCAGACAATCACCTGCGTAATTAAACAGTAGACCAGTTGGTTTACACCCATCACACAACAAATTAACTACTTAACATGACAAATAAATTATTTTGAGTTGTAAGAAGTGAAATTGGGCAGCAATGGTGTAATTAAGTTATGATTTAATAACTGAAACAATATTGCTTTTGCACACCGGAACAACTTCGCTTTCGTTTTTCTCTAATAATTATAATTAATTCGCCTTGCTCAAAGCGGCATAGAATGAATTCGCGATAGACAAAAGCTGACACGTTGGAAAGCGAAAACCATAAAACCACTATAAAACTCAATCAGGCTATAAAGGATGTTGTGAGTGAAAACTCTATTCCTTACAAGATGATCAAAGCCAGCGCTGAATAAGATGTTTTCAGCTGTAGGATGCCATTCTATGTATGAAACACGTCTTTTATGCCCAACTAACTCCACCAACCATTCGGCAAGATGCGTCGCCAGACCAGTGTCGGGAATGTGCCATAATTTGATCTGAAAATGTATTCCATTAGCTTTTCACACTTTACATATGCGTATCGTGTGTATCTTGTACGTACAGTGCAATCGTCCGAACACGACGCAATCACGTTGTCGTTGAATGGATTCCATTTGATGTCCAAGACGGCTCCGCGATGTCCGGTGACTCGACTAGCGTTAAAATCCAATCTGCCAGTCTACAATCAAACAAACTCGATGAAAAAACAAGTGACGTACAATAGAACGTAAACCCGGATTGTTTTTAGAGACTTACAGACTCAATGGGTAGGACAACAAACGCTCCTCCACCAGCAACTTCCGTGACGATTGCAATGAACTTCGGGTTGACGGCGCAAAACTGCGAATCGTGCGCATTCTTCGTGATTTGAATATTCTCGTAACATTTCTCGCGCTTTGCGGGCTCGCCGTAGACGTGTCGAAACTTGGAGCTGCGAACGCCGCGAAACCACAACTGCAAACCGAGACAATAATTATTGTAAACAGCAGCTGAATGATCTCATCCTATGTTGCAAAAATAAACATTAATGTTTGCTCTCTAGAAAACACCACATAAAACCAAACCAAACAACTGCTCTTGTTTTATCTTGAAATGCGATAACAATAATTCACCTTCTTCGGTTGGTCCGATGACATTTTACACATTCGAAATCAACTTTACACCAAACTCACGGGCATTGTTTGCGATTGGCGCTACACGGACGATTAAACAGTAGTAAAATGTTTAATATTCAAACGATTCAAACAAACATTCTGTCAGTACGAACACGGCGAATGTGCGACCTCCAAACTGGTATGCCGAGAATGACATCAACTGCGCTTTAAATTATCGTTCATCGCATTTTTAGTTTCAACATGAACCATTCTACTCATCATACTCAGATATGATCAACACGCCCCGTAAACCAATCCGTATGACTGCGTATTAAAAAGCATGTTACGTGCACATGAGTATGGCCGGAAAGTGATAAGAGTCGCTCTTATCTCTTTGCTGGTCCCCCAGTTGAGACTGCCACATGATGACGACGAACATGTTTAATCACTTCCAGTGTTTACACTGGACCATGGTGAGATATAAGTAATAAACATTATGCACTGCACATCAGCGAATTATATACTGCGCGTTTATGTAACTCTTTAATTGATTAATTAGTGTGTGGCTTCTAATGCGAGGCAATGAGGCACTTGTTGCGTGCGGTTCGGCCGCAATATTCATTTGTTCTTCATGTCATCATTTCACTTTCGATCGAATTGCATTTTAATTCGGTCTTGGGAATGTTTGTGCTCACGCAATTCGTGCAAGAGGCGTAGCGAATAGGCACGCGTAATAGGCAATTGTTTTTGTTATATTTCCGTAATCGGAATTAATAATAAGCGATAGTTATGGTCACAGATCGTGATATATTGCGTGGTAAAATGTGGAATGCGTGGTTGTATAAAATAATAAATGTAATTGATTTAATGCTATTTTCATACAATCCGAGTGCAATGACTTATTAATATTTTACATTTTATATAAAAAAGTGAAACCATGTATAAATATTAATATAATAAAATTCAATATGAAGGAAATTATAAATTTTTAAAATTTTGCGAAAGACTCTGCGAAACCGACCAAATGCGAACAATGACATATATGTATATATATATATATATATATATATATATATATAATCTTATATATAAGCATCAATCAATTGCTTGTTTATTTTACATTAATTAATGTTCCAAATATACGCATCATGCTTCTGGCACACATAATGTCAAAACCAACTTCAACAAACAATGTAATATTCATTATGTTGATGAAACATAACTATGACACTTACTAAATATTAATTAGTAAAACGTCTTCGGTTTGTGGCCTTCTTCAGCCGAAAACGTTATACATATTAATATTTAGCAAGTGTGATAGTTAAATTTCATCTACTCGTACATAATGAATATAAACAGTTCGTAATCACACTCAACGACATTCTGAAAGTAGCATACAATAAACATAAAATGTACTAAATAAAATTGTAAACCACTCACCTGTGAATTAGTCATTCTGCTGTACAAGTTCAAGAGTGCACACCAACCAAATATGTAGAAGAATGTTCGCTCATAGGCTTCACATGCAAAACCAAAATAATCAAATTCGCAACAACTGCAACACGAAATAAAATCACCAATAAACTAAATTTCAATTAAAACTCGACTACAAAGTTAACTAACGCACTAAAGCAACATAACAAACTTATATTTATCTAATAACTTGTAAGCGAGCTTAACGTGCCTTGTCGTCTTCTAACAAGGTAGTAACGCGAAATTGCAAACTCTTTGCAAAAAAGACTTTTCTGCCACCGGACGCCAATCCCACCATTGTTGTGTTTTCACTTCGAACACCTCGAATGTGTCTTGTCATTTACACTAACTGGAGTTTTAAATCCAGCTATCTAACACGTCAAAGTTGAGGAGGAGGTTTTCAAGAATCAGAGGAGAACCAGGAGATGATTTCGTTCTGCATGGAAGAAAGAAGCTGAATATGCTTGTGACATGTGTGAAAGCAAGGCATGCACGAAGTGAAGACACTTGATTCACTTGCATTGATATGATGAATTGCTCGTCGGCATTGAAAGGCGCGCAGATTATTTTATTCGGAGTAGTTTAAACAAACAATGAGTGTACAATGGCGCTTAAGTGTTTCTTCATTTCTATCGACATTTTATTTCCTCCTCATCACGGAAAGCCTTGGCTTTCGAAAACAATGTAATGTAAGTACCTACAAATTGTACATTAAATAGATAGGTTACAATAAGATCATTAAATCTGATATTATTCCTTCGTCGATAATTTTGGTGGTTTTTGAGCAAAAACTAATTTCAATTTAACAATCTTATTTCATCAAGGAAAAACATTTTAAAACATTGATCCCTTTTTTTTTTCTCTGCAGGAGAAAATATGCCGCTAGCTCAAAGACACATCACACGTTTAGCGAACGTCGAAAATATTCATAAATAAATGTAAGTATTGAAGTACATTAACTATAAGTTAATTTGATTGATTTTTAATTATAAAAGATTGTTGACCGTATTTAAGAGTTATCAGGTGTGTCATGTGAACTCCGTGTAAAATTCGCGCACCACGAATGAACAAAATATAAAGCCGTAGTGAATAAATTAATTTCTCGATTCGGTGGTTTCTAAAGTCACCAAGCCATGAAAACCCAAAGGTTACGGTCGCTTGTGTCAGGCATTATGAAGTCATTTAAACTAACTCCACATTCTCTAAAGTTAAGCATTTAATAAGAAGAAAAACTAGAAAACTATAGAAAATAATTTTGAGTAACTAATTACGGGAACAAAGACGAAGCATTAGAGCGATTCACAACTAGTTTATATTAACTAAATTTATAATACGAAAATACTTCGAATTAACACTAATCATTTCCTCTTGTTTCAGTTGACTTCATCAATTTATATCTGAACCACCCTTTGCAATGATTTCAAACGCGTGGAACTCAAGAAGAAGTCTCCAAAATGTGCCAAGATGTAAACGGCGTCAATCATATAAGTAGAATCGCGCCCTTGCAGAGGGAACTTACCCTTGACGTAGGCCTAGTACATGATCGATTGTCGATGGCAGCGGCGGACGCTGCGCCGCTTTTATCAGCTGCTTTCTTCGGCGACGCTGCCGGCACCAAGTCTAGGAACGTTTTCAGCGCGCGATCACAATGCATAATAATCCCAGGGACCAACGCTCACGACGTTATGACCCTACTGACAATAAAATGCGGTTGCGGCGCGTACGCATAGGACGCCGCAATGGCTCAAGCGTTGACACCCGCGCACTTGGGATGCACTAGACGCGGAAACTAAAAGCAACAAAGCGAACAACACAACACGGAGGATCAAGGGACGCTGAGCAACCGAGGCGGCGAACGCCGAGTCGTGGAGCGCACGCAGAGGGCGCATAGGCCGTGGAGCACGCGCAACTAGCACAAGTACGCTTCATGAATCCAGACGAAGCGTACGACTTTCAAGGTTGCGAGCTTCATGGTTTATGGGAACGATGTACTGAAACGCTGAAGGATGCGGAGGAAAAGAAAAACAAAGGAATACATTGCAAACACACAAGTTAAATTAAACATTTGAAATTAGCTTTCGAAACAGGAAGTAATTTGATTATTCCACGAATAATCAAATTCTTCCTACATTCTTGCTAATATCACGCAGTTAAACTTTAAAAAGTTAATAATCCCTATTTATAACACGACTGTTTTGTAACCTTAAAATTCATCATCTATCATAACGACATCACTGCGCCCTAAACATTTCCTCAAGTCTCTGTATATGATGGGTGACATATCTGCAGAACAAAATCAAAGACATTGCGGACACTTACGTAAAATCCTTGAACGCCCTGGTCCATTCTGCCACCCGGACTTTGAACCATCTCCTGACATTCTCGACTTTATCTCCAACAACTGTAAAATAATAGTCATCGGCGCTGGCGGTCTAGGATGCGAGCTCCTCAAAGATCTCGCTCTTATGGGCTTCAAGCACATTCATGTCATCGATATGGATACCATCGAACTCTCCAATTTAAACCGTCAATTCCTCTTCAGGACAAAAGACATTGGCAAGTCCAAAGCTGAGGTTTCAGCTAAATTCATCAACTCTCGAGTACAGGGTTGTCAAGTTGTGCCACACTTCTGCAAAATACAAGATTATGATGAATCATTCTACCGACAATTCCACATTGTTGTATGTGGACTGGATTCAATTGTAGCCAGGCGATGGATGAATGGCATGTTGATCTCTATGTTAAACTATGAAGATGGTGTGTTGGATCAGTCTAGTGTTATTCCAATGGTTGATGGAGGCACAGAAGGTTTTAAGGGTAATTTAAGAGTGGTTTTGCCTGGAATGACTGCTTGTATTGAGTGCACATTGGATTTGTATCCACCACAAGTAAATTATCCACTTTGTACTATTGCAAACACACCAAGATTGCCAGAGCATTGCATTGAGTATGTGAAGGTAATTCAATGGCCAAAGGAGAATCCTTTTAGTGTTGTAATTGATGGTGATGATCCTCAACATATTACTTGGATTTATGAGAAATCAATGGAAAGAGCCAAACAATTTAATATTACAGGATTGACATACAGATTAGTCCAGGGTGTTGTAAAGAATATAATTCCAGCTGTTGCTTCAACTAATGCTGTAATTGCAGCTGTTTGCACCACTGAGGTATTAATACTTTTGTTTTTGGTTCAACATGCTTCTCAATTTGTTTTCTTTGTAGGTCTTTAAAATTGCCACAAGTTGTTGTCTTCCAATGAACAACTACATGGTTTTTAACGACGTAGACGGTATTTATGCATATACCTACGAGGCGGAAAAGAAGGAAAATTGCTTGGCTTGTTCAAACATTCCTCAGCAGCTTGAAATAGCTGATCCTTACAAGATGAAACTCAAAGATCTTATTCAAGTACTCTGTGAAAGTGCTTCATTTCAAATGAAAAATCCAGCATTGACTACAAGTATTGCTGGGAAGAATAAGACTTTATATATGAGTGGCATTAAGAGCATTGAGGAACATACCAGGGAAAATTTAGGAAGAACGTTGATTGAGTTGGGTTTAGAAGATGGTGCAGTGATTATGGTCGCCGATGTTACTTCCCCAAATACGATTGCATTGAATTTGAATTTTTTGAATAAGGATGCACCAATGGATAATTAAATTATTGTAAATTCTTTAATGAATTTTTATATTTATTCTAATATATTTGCTAGATTTTCAGTGTTTAACATCATTTTAACATCAAATTTTGAAGGGTCGTGAAATGGTTTGAACGAAAATGGAATTTATTATCTGGTGGATATCTAGGGTATTTACTCGGTACGATGACACACTTGTTAAAAATATTTCAAATAAAGGTTGCTGATTGGTGTACATTTATAGTTTAATCAAATGATAATGGATATTGCGTTGATTTAAAAGCAATGTTTTTTATTTCAGTTGAGAACTCTGTTAATTTCTTTTAAATTTCAACTACTCGGCGGTTAACTTGGTGATTTTATGGCGCTGTTGCAAATCATTTCCGTCTCAGCGGTAACTGTCATGTTGCGTTTAGTCATGTGACCGCCAAAGAACGGAGCACGTTCAGTTTCTGTTCACCATGGCGGACGACAAAGATGCGACCGAAAAGACCATCGCCGAAGATTTGGTTGTAACCAAGTATAAAATGGCTGGGGATATAGTAAATCGTGAGTTATTCGCTTGTTTCACTAAGAGGGTACTGTGCGATTTTCGCTTGCCGCAAGAGGTTAATCAGCGCGTCAGTCGATGATCACACGTTGCCCATATGGCCGCCGAGCCGGCACGCTTCCACGTTAGTGCACGCGGTTTTTGTTTGAAACATTGTTTGCCGTGCAGTTTTACATTCTGCACGAATTATTTCGTCATGGTAAATACTTCTAACCTACTATGCTTTGTACTTGTTAGTGTTTGTAACATATTATGTCGTTGCGTGTGGTTACCTCTAACGGAAAACACTTTTTTTGTTGCAGGTGTCCTCAAGCAAGTCCTTGACAAATGCGTTACTGGTGCATCCGTTCGTGAGATTTGCGAATTTGGCGACTCGCTTCTGTTAGAAGAAACCACCAAGGTCTTTAAAAAGGAAAAGGATATGAAGAAAGGCATTGCTTTCCCCACTTGTGTTTCTGTAAATAACTGCATTTGTCATTTTTCACCAGTGCCTAGTGAAGCTGATTATACACTTAAGGATGAAGATGTAGCTAAGGTGTAAGTGCCAGTTTACCTTCTTTAAATTTCTATTTTAATATGGATGTAACTAATTTCAGTGATTTAGGTGCCCACGTTGATGGCTTTATTGCAGTTGTTGCACATACTGTGGTTATTGGTTCTTCAAGTGATAACAAGGTCACGGGAAAGAAAGCAGATGTAATTCTTGCTGCCCACTACGCGTCACAAGCTGCTTTAAGGCTTCTCAAGGCTGGCAATGAGACGTATGCCGTAACCGAAGCTGTGCAGAAGGTTGCTGAGGCATACAAATGCAAGCCAGTGGAGGGTATGCTCAGCCATCAGTTGAAACAGTTCAAAATTGATGGTGAGAAGACAATTATTCAGAATCCTAGCGATGTGCAGAAGAAGGAGCACGAAAAGTTCGAGTTTGATAAGTATGAGGTATATGCCATGGATGTACTTATTAGTACCGGTGAGGGTGTCGGTAAAGAAGCCGATACAAGAGTGTCAATTTATAAGAAAACTGACGAGATCTACCAACTCAAAATGAAGGCGTCGAGAACGTTCTACAGCGAGGTGCGTACCAAGCATGGCGTGATGCCTTTCAATTTGAGGGCATTCTCAGCGGAATCGAAAGCAAAGCTGGGAGTCGTTGAATGTGTCAATCATAAGTTAATAGAACCATTCCAAGTTCTCTATGAAAAGCCAGGTACGTACTGTTTATTTCAACATAGAAACTTTGTCTAAAAATCAATTTATGATGACTATAATATCCAATTGATCCTACTGAGTTAAATATTGAAGATATTCTTTTAGAAGCTGATGCTTGCCTTCAATATATATATATATATATATATATATTTAATGCAGAATTCGTGTTAAATACGTGCTTTTTTCCAGCGGAAATTGTGGCTCATTTCAAATTCACCGTATTATTAATGCCTAATGGTCCACATAAAATCACCGGCTTGCCATTGGAGACGGAATTATTTCAGTCCGCTCATACGGTAACCGATCCGGAGCTGAAGTCGTTGCTGAACAGCTCCGCCAACCCGAAAGCCGGCAAAAAGAAGAAAAAGAAGTCTGAGAGTGGTGAACAACCCATGGAAACTGAGGCGGCCGCAGCATTCTAGGAATCAGTATTTTGTGACTTTGTTGCAAAACTTAAACGTTAATGCCTCCCAATTGAAACTGGAAATACATTTTTATATATATTATGATCACGAATTCGTATATTAAGTGGAAAGTTAATTATTTCTCTGTTTCTATTGGCAATTTATTCTGACACTGAAAAAGACATTCTCTCTTTTCTTACGTTTTATACTTTATGGGATATTATAACAGTTGACATTATTGATTAGATATTTGCTTGTGACACACGTAATTGACACGGATACTGCTTGAAATATTGTTACATTGAATAAATCACGACGATTTGGCTTACCCTACTGAGGTTCGCCGAAATGAACATTGAATTATTTCATAGGCATATTTCAAGTCAATGAGTTTCCAAACGATTGCGCTTCTTTTAATTTGTAGTATAAATAGCAAACTTGCAATGAAATATTTAATTCATGAATGCACTATCCGTTTCTTTTCGGTGGTGCACTTTTCAACTTTTATTACTGGATCGGGAAGCGCAGTTTCCATTGACATCCAATTGTATCAGTCTACGCAAAAGTCTTGAATTTGTAAATATTCATTCCAAATATATGAGGTGCTAGATTTATACATTTGGAATTTGTAATGGAGTTGGTACCTAATATTGTAACTGTAGAACAGCAGTTCTTCACTGAAATTTCATACTTCGACTTTTATAATAAAGTATGAATTGTATTGTTAAGTATACAATAACATATTAATGATTGAAGGTATTAACATGTGTTGCTTAAATGTAATTAAAAATTCTAATACTTAAATCATGAAAATTTACACTCGTAAGCAGGTCCTCGGTAGTATAGTGGTCAGTATTCCCGCCTGTCACGCGGGCGACCGGGGTTCGATTCCCCGCCGGGGAGGTGTTTTGTTGAAAATATTTTACGTTTACTCTATGGGTTAAAATTTGCTTTTGTGACCCACATTTTTGCCAAAAAATATTAACAAGAAATGTTTTCAACCTTTTACTTTGAAAAAAATAACATAGTCAATATGTTATCAAGTCATTCTTTACGTGATTTATTTAATTATCGTTAAAGAATATGTCAATTGGAAGGTTCATATAGAATGGATGTTAATATATTTAACTAATAGTAGGCTACTCAAATGAACAATTATTGTTAAACAAAATACTTTATCAATCAGTTGATACCATAGGTTGACACATTAAAAATAATCATAGTATCATTCGTAAATAGTCATATTAGTCATAAACAGACGACAAGTATTTTATCATGAAGCCCTTTACTTTAAAGTGGATCGATAAATATAAATATGGCGGACAAAAACCAACGACACCTGAAGTTCTATTCACTGCGCATATTCAGGAAGAAGATGTGGACAGTGAAGTAATTGAAACACATCCGGATTCTCTTTAGAAAATAATTCACGTGTTTTATATTGCAGAAATCCTACATGCCATTAACTACCGGATATCAGGTTTTCGTAAACTATGTCTTTCTGTATCAAAATGCTGGCTTTATGTTTTGCGCTACATCCGCCAATATTTGTCTTTTTGCAGTGAACACTTTTTCTGTAAGGTGCACAGTATTTCTTAGATTATTCACTTTGTTACAATTTATCTCTTATTTAGTATGCATTCTTGAAAGCTGATGCAAAGCACTCTCCTATTATAATATTCATTCAAGCTGTTTGTTATCTCATCATCGTCATGGAGATTTTGTCTTCGATTTTGCATCACATATGCAAGAAAATAGCTACACAACGTGCACTTACTCCAAGACATGTAAAATACCAACAAATATCTTAAATGTGCCACTAGCTGATATTTCTATTTTAGTGGCTTATTATTCTAACAGATTTCATCCTGCAATTTGGTGTTGCATTAACAAGTAATGTGATCACTTGGAAAACGAGATTTATATGTTTTATAGAAGTCTTTCGACTCTTCAGAGTTTTTGTCTTTTACAGTAAGCAGTTTTCATATGGAAAAACGTCTATTGTTATAGTTCATTATTGCAGATTTAATTTCATCTTCACCAGGAAAACACACAGTGGTTTTCAGTTTTCTAAAATTTGCGATGGTGTTTTGCCTTGTTATCCATTTCACTGCTATCACTATACAAGTTTTTGCTGTAAGCACCCAATACAAAACCAGTATTATATTTTAATCTTATAATTTTCTAGCTTGAATTGGACTATTTATATGAATACAATTGGCACGATTATTTTTTTGAGACTTACAAGCAGCCCTTAGATTCAATTGGCTTATTATACACGAATCAAGTTTTTATTGTTATTTCTGCACTTGGAAATTTAGGGTAAACTACAAATATTAACTTGTTTAGCGCGTTAAAATCTGTTGTTGGTTTTAGAAGTGTGAATGCATCTTTAAGAAATGACCTTGAGCAGGCAATTTCAGTTGTTCTTTCACTATTTGGAATGATTTACATCAATGGAATATTTTTGGGAAATTATACATCTATTCGTTTGAATATGTACCAGATCAAAACTATTTACTATAATAAGCTTAAGTTGATTAATAAGCATTTGGTAAGAACCATTCTTTAGAATTGTTATATTATAATTCACAAGCTTGATTTTTTAGGCTGTTTATAACGTTCCTAAGAAAATCCGCACTAAAATCCAAAACTACTACCTGGAATTTTGGAATAATGAAGCTGCTATAAATCAATCAAAATTGGTGAATGAGTTACCAATCTCAATTCAATACCAAATTTATCTTGATAAATATTGGTATCTTTTGGAGAATGTAAGTCGTGCATTACTTTTTGCCACCATTATCTAATTTTGCTTTTTATGAATTGTTTTAGTCTAATTTTCTACCAAAGACCCATTACGGTTTCAAACGTGCTTTAAGTTATGTAATGGAAACAAGAATCTTCTCATCTGGTGAAACTGTTTACTTTGCCAATTCTATAAAAAACACCATGTTCTACATCCATCGAGGCAATGTACAAGTTCTGTCTGCGGAAGACATGGAAAGTCCTTTAATTACTTTGAGTGTGGGGACAATTATTGGAGAAACATGTCTCATTGCATCTTACACTAGTCCCTTGCAAATTGTTGCATCTACTTATTGCGTGGCGTTTTGCTTGACAAAGTTAAATTTCTGGAAAATTATTGCCCAGTATCGAAAACTGAAGCAAGGACAGATTATCCATGATAAATATCGAGAGATTTTTGATATTGCAAAGGAGAAGAGACGAAGCAAAGACTTGAAACCTGTGGTGGGCAATGAAAGTTTGATATCATTGGAGAAGATGTTGAAAAGTGTAATTGAGCAAAAGAGTGATGGACCAAAATTGCTTTATGTTTTGAGCCAGGTAATTTATTTATTTCAAGCTACAGTATATTTTAATAAGATCAGGCAAAGAATTAGGGGTGCACAAGTGCTATTAAAAGAGTGATACACAATGATTTATATTAAATTAAACAATTAACTTTTAGTATAGAATTTATTAAAATACTTGTGCTTCTTACAGCAATTTGGTAAAAGAAACAGAATCGATGAGATTTTCCTGAACACTGATTTTCCTTGGATTTTGAATTCATCATCAAAACTAATATTTTACTGGGATCTATTTATCGTTGTCTTCACATTCCTGATGTCAATCTCTCTTCCTTATGTAATTGCATTTCGTCTTGAAGATAGGTATTATTATAACATCTTGGAATACTACATGAGTGCGTTTTTCATACTTGATGTCTTGGTTTATGTTTTTGTTGCCATTGAAGATGAAACAGGTATAAACATAATTTTATCTAATCTGTTTAATTATTGAACGTTTAACTTTTTAGGCATTATTACAAGCGTGCTAGAGATTCTAATGAAGCGAATGCATTCTTCATTCATCCTAGACATTATTGCTGCATTGCCGATTAGACAAATGCTGAGTGTTGTTAAACTGGATATGGCTGAGAATGAAAAGTGGATTGTGCGCATTATGCCGTTGGTTCGTCTCAGTAAATTTCACAAAGTAAGTTGCAAGTCAGCATGTTTGCATCGCATCTTAATATCATTTGAAATAACTTCTAGATTGTGCGTTTCTTCACTATAATTGAAAATACATTCAAATTCAACTTAGCTCTCCTTCGTCTTTTAAAATACAATTTATATGTCATCGTGTGTGCTTATATTATGACTACTATCTATTACATCCTGGCATGTGGTGATGATGGATTTTACAAAGGCGGATGGGCTTATCACTTAGAGATAAGTCACACTTCAGTGTTCCTTAATACGTTTAAATCAACTTTTGAGTTGGTGCTTTTGGGCGGCACTGGAATGTTAGAAGCGACTCGGCTGACTGATGTTCTTTTTTTGATTATTTTTACTGCGATTGGGATCATTTTATTTACCTACATTGCGGCGGATTACAGCGCAACGATGACATTGAATGATTATGAATTGTAAGTGTTTCCTCTTTAGGTATTTATTGCTGTTTTACTATGATTTTGTCTTAGGGGTGAATATTCCAAGATAATGCAAACAATTCAACAACTTTCGTTAAATCCGCTCTTTCAAACATCTGAAAGTAAACGCAATATGGATAGAATTTACAGTTATTTGGCGTCGCAGTGGTATTTTAACAGAGGATCAAAAATTAAGCAGCTTTTAAGTGATGGTCCAGAAACGCTCTTTGATTTCCAGCAAATCGCAAAGTATGGGGCTATTTTAGAGAATGTTCCCGTATTTGCTGTAAGTGATACGTTTAAATTTAATTAATGCAATTAAAGGTGGCAAATTTTCAGAGCTTTGGCAAGACTTTCTGCAATATGCTGGCCACAAAATGTGAAGAAGTCGAATTTTCTGCAAATACAGTCTTCGTAAATGAAAGCCAAACTTGTGAGAATTTATACATCATTGACAGAGGATATTGCGAGGTATTTTTTTTTTTTAAAATATTTGTGCAGTAATAATCAATCGAGAAATTAAACGTTTTTAGTTGATTGTTGGAACCACGCGTAGAATTGAGAAAATCTTAGGCCCTGGCTCAAATATTTGCGTTCTAGAAGCAACAATCAACATAAACAATCTTTTCTTCGTGCGAACTTTAACATGTATTGCTTTAATTCGCATTTCCAAATTGCATCTACAGTCTATTCTCCGAGCACTTCCAGATGTTGAGGTGCAATGTCGTAAGTTTCAGCACGACATGAAAACAACCATTGTGAGCCATCCGACACATGCAGTTTATAAACTTAATTTTTAACTCTAAATAAACCTAATTGTTATAGCTCTATGCTCAGTTTATGAAAGGACGTACCATCGAAATTATCAATGAAGATAAAACAATACGTACTGGTTCTTTCTTTGTATTTCCAAATGACAAAACAGATCCCTTATACCAGGATTATCTCTATGGCTGGACGAAGTTTGGCATTTGTAGGTACTTCATGCTCCCACTCACAATAATGCCGGATGGACCCTTTATAATTGGATGGGAGATATTATACAATATTTTGACTTTTACTTTGGTAACTGTTTCCCTTACTTATGACTATTGGGCAGCTATAAATAACAAATACATGGCTATTGTACGAGCATTGGAGATTTATCAACTCATTGCAATGTAAGAATAACTTAACTAATAAATAAATAATGGTAGTATTCGGTATTAATTGATATCTTCTTAGATATATCAGATTTCATATCTGTTATTACAACACGAAAGGCATATTAATATCACACCCACGTCTCACTGGCTATCACTATTTGGTCGGAGCATTTATTGTTGATCTGGTTGGAAGTGTTCCAGTCATTGATTTGTATCGAAGTATCTCCCAGAATAAGAGTGGTATCTACGCCATTTACAATTTGAATCGGATTATTTTGATGTACAGATTACCAATGGCATTCTATTATTTCAAACGAGATAGCTTGAAACCAGTTGGAATCACTTTGTAAGTTTCACTTCTTTCATCACTTTTCTTTCTCTTGTGACCTTTATTAAATTATTTTCTTTCAGAAACGTGTGTTTTTTCCTACCAATTACAATCATTTACCTTCTGACTTTCACTTGTATCCTCATTGCATGTGGAGTCGATGTTGAAATCAAGGTAACAAAAAATATTATAAAACCAATTGAAGGGTCTATTTTGGGATTGCTCTCAAAGTTGCCTGAATGTTAGTATCTTAATCTGTTAGAAATATATATGAGAACTAATGTCTTTTTAGATTTGTTTGATACGACTCAGCCAATAAGTATCTTTCTGACAACCTTATACTACACTGCAGCTAACGCATTGCAATTGGGCTCGAATGTAATTTTAATAACAAATATGGTGGAGATGTTCTTTGTCATCTTACTCTGTTTATCTGGTATTTTCGCACATATCTCTAATAGATTTATAATTGCTATTATTGCGATATTTTCAGGATACATGTTTTTCACTTATGTCTTGGTCACTATTTGCAACAGTCAGACAATTATTAACAGTGAACTCACTTTGTATCAAAGTCACACAAAACATATAATTAAATTCATGAAAATGGAGAAGGTGCCCAAGGAGGTTCAGAGGTAATATTATATCTTCTCATCTTAGAACGTAACTCATTTGCTGATAATTTTTAGGAAAGCAATCCAATATTACGAATACAGTTGGAAACAGATGCATGGTTTGCAAATCAACGAAATCCTCGCCAAATGTCATGATGTTCTATGTGAAGACTTCCTCTACGATCAGTACAAGAACACCTTTGCTAAAGTCAGCATCTTTCAACATCTGGACTCAACTATATACCGAGAATTAAGTCGTGAACTACTCAGGATTTATATGCTGCCCAATGTTGAGTTTATTAAGTTGAACGATATCGTATCTAAACTGTATCTAGTACATAGTGGACGAATAAGTGTCTTTGGTCCGCATGGATGTTTGTATACTGTGTTACAAAGTGGCGCGTAGGTTGAAATGAAATGATTTTCAACAATTGCTAACGAGTTTAATGGTTTTGTAGAATATTTGGATGTTTGGATAATGTGCAAAACCTTCGAAGTATGGTGTCGTTCCGTTCAAGTGGTTCTGTGGATCTGTTGGAAATTGAAGCAAAACAGTTTTACAAGATTATGACATCGTCTATTAACAATGAATTACAGAAAGCAATAATGTGCAGAAATATGGTATCATTTAGAGTAATGCGTATCGGAGAATATTTAATGTTCTTTCGTTTTAGTCGTATATTCCCGGAAGAGCAATTAAAAGAGAAGCTGAATTTATCTCTCCTTTCATTGATATGGAGATGCAGAAAAAGTAAATAATAAACTCATCAATTTGTTATTTAGTAATAATTTGTATGTAATTTCAGGCAAACTTTAAGAAAAAAATTTTTAAACGGTCTTGGAATGGCAATGACGTCCGTTCTTCTGTCGTATGCTTCAATCATAATTATCACATATATGGCAACATTCTATCCCGACGGAATCTACAAATATTTTATTATCTACTTATTTGATTTATTACATTTGATATTTGTTATTCTTAGACTATTTACGCCATATAATGATTCAAAAGGACAGCTTGTTAGCAATCATAAACAAATTCGTAAGAGGTAATTTTATTTGCAATTTATCTTTTTACTTGGAGTGTAGTTAGAAAGTGTTTCATATTTATTAGGCTGATACAACTTTACTTTCAATAATAAGTATTGATGCAAAGTTATATCAACGTAATTTATCTTATTTTCAGATTAATGGCAATGCCTATATTTTATTTGAATCTACTCGCAATTATTCCAATTGATGCAATATTTCTGATAAAAATGAATATTGATAATCAAGAATATATCTACAGAGTACTCTTGTTAACGCGATTACTTCGCATTGTAAGTTAACAATTGATAATTAATTAGTATTTAAATTCTTTGTGTTGTAGTATAACATTACGAGTTTCTTCAAGAAATTCAACGACATTCTGAACTCTGATCTGCTTATTATGAAATTATTGTCAATTATTGTTTATACTACATTATTGTTGCACTTTGAGACTTGCATCTATTACACTGTTGCTGTTAAAGGAACTAAAGTATATGACAGAACATCATGGGGATATCAACCTACCAGTGGTAAACTCAAAATAGTCTTTATTCCTTAGTTTAATTAATATTAAGTGAGTGTTGCTTTGTAGGTAAGGGGGAGCAATTTATTTGTGGCAACAGCTACATCTGCGCCTTCTACTTTGCATCATCGCTGCTTACATTCAGCGGCTACTCAATCTATCCACGTTCATTAATTGGCATTCTTGTGATTTTGATTGTGATAATTGTCAGCAAATTTATCATGTCGATTACAATCGCCAAGTTATCAGCGTGTATTCAAAACTATGGAGCTGATTTAGCACGATTTGATAAGGATTTCATAGAGATGAAAAGCTTTCTTCGGCGCAGTGCTGTATCGCCTTATTTAATTTTGAGGATTGTTTATTATTGCGAGCAGTTGTGGGTGAGATCGAAGGGTGTTCAAGAACCATATTTATTGGTAAATGCACCTTCTTATTTGATGGAGCAAATTAAGATTGGTGCGTTTGGAAAACACATTTACAACGTGAGTTATTAGATCATAAATTTTCAATTTGTAGTCTTTTGATGTATTGCTTTAATTACAGAATGTCCTATTTGCAAACACACATCCAGATTTCCTACGGCATTTGATTCGGATGATTCACATTCAAATATATTTTCAAAGTGATACGATTTGTGAACAGGGGGACATCAATGAAACAATGTACTTTGTGCACAGCGGCAATATTGATGTCTTATTTTCCAATGAGACTGAAGAAGTTAAAGTGGATGAGATACAGGAATTGGATTGTTTTGGCGTGGTATAGTTTAACTTGAATGTGTACCTATGTGTTGGTTTACTTAATTAAATTTTATTACTTCTACAGATTCAAGGCCTATATGCAAGAACACCACATACACATTCATTTCGAGCTTCATCTGTAACAGTTTTGTGCACATTGAAGCTAAGTGACTGGAGTCATTTTCTTGATTTCTACCCAGCTAGTAAATTTGAAATTTACGAGACATTATACAACATGCCGTCATAAATATCATATGTATTATATGTTGTATGTCATATATATATATATATATATATATATTCTCTATCATCTTATATATCCATAAGTCTATATTGTTAAACCAGGAGTTGTATTTTTTTCCATTCTGTAAATACATGCTTGTGTATATAATATATATTCGCACCACGTAGCGGTCCTTGCTCATCTCTCGTTAATGCGCTGTATTTAGATTAATGGTTAATATTACAGTTAAAAAGTTAATTTAGAATGTCGTTGAGTGTGGTTGCAATTTTCTTATAAGGTTAATTTGTATTTTTTTAACACAGCTATAGAAAATAGTAATTTGCGGATTTCCTAATTACTGCAACTATAATTTCTTAGAAACACATAATAGGAGAAAAGTTCTTCATTATTAAACAATTGGAAAATGTTTGAAAATTTGCTCCAAAGTTCATATTGTCTTGTTCTTGAAACAGGCTGTAGAGAATTGTAATTAGCGGGTATCCTAATTAATGTAGTTATAATTTCTTATAAGCAGATGGTTAAGAGTTGTTTTTTTTTTTTTATTATTTAATACTACTCTATTACCTTAACAATAGGGAAAAACGTGATAATTGGCTTAGTTTATTTGTTAATATTTATATGTTCGCTTATGTGAAAAATAGTGCATTAGGTATGGCGCCTGCCCCTCACCTGTGAGACCTGGGTTCGAATCCCGGTCAAGGGGTGCAGCGGAGGTTCCTAGAGGAGAGACTAAAATCAGTCGACTCAATTGGATGGCGGCAATCCGCAGGACCAAAAAAATCGTTTTATAGTGTTTACAGTATGTTACATGCAATTCACTTTGAAAATAAATATCAATTTTACTGATTGTTATTATTCCTTCATCCACTATTTTAATTTGCGAAAAATCTTTACAAAAGAATTTTCAATTTAGATTAAGAGATGGGGGTAAGTATTCTTCTCTCTCGTGCTTCCATTTTCCGAGAGTTTATAACTAATAATCCTGGAGGATGACCGCGCCATAGAAAGCGGGGCTGGGCCGGGGGCAATTGTCTAAAATTATAGTTTGGGCTGTTTATGAACGGCACGTGCGTTTAAAAATCAAAACCGCTGCCCCCTCTTATTGAGGGGGAGGCCCTGGTGTCTTTAAGCATCATTATTTTATTTTCTTACCCCATTTTTATTATTTTTCGGATTTTCTAAGGTCTATTTTATTAACTCTACGAATACTAACTACTACTACTTATTATTCTCTATATATTATCATATATCGCACATTTCTGTACAGTATATATGACACCGACTACTTCCCCATATATTATATATACTCTCTCTTTTGAAGCACTTAGAATTTCTTCTTAGTTTTTTGACTTTCGACAACCTAATTACTTTCATGGTACGGCGTTTACCATAAGCCAATGTAAGTTGGTATTATTCAAATTTTGAGGAAAACCAGCAGCCTGAGCTTGGAATCGAACCCGGCCTGACGGGGTTAGAGGCAGGTAACGTAACCACTACACCACGCGGGAACGTGCTTAGCGCTAGTTAACAAACATATTTATCAATATACATTGTTAAATCATAAAAAGCATAGTACTATAGTTTAAATGCAAACTTATTTCTTGTCCAAACAGGGTGATAGGTCTGAAAAGAACTGATATATATATATATATACTGCGGGCCCGAAACACATTGAACTTGAAGATAAAGCGATGAAAATCATTCGCCTCTGTTGATTTAGGTAACTGCAAAAATTCATTACATATCAATAGATATAGAACTTAATTACTAACTATATACCACTAATTCAGTGAATGTTCTACACGTTTATTACGGTGCAAAACATTCCGGAAAAGAAATGACTTGTACGCGTTTCGACGGTTACGTTTTGTGAGCTGACTTTACAACTATAAAACTATAATAATCTCTCGCTCATTAATTTCTGACTGTGGACAATATTTATTAATCCTTAATTGCACTATAAGAGCATCACTAATGAAACATTTGATCAGCGTATCTATTGTTCATTACACGCACATTAAAGATTGTTAAATAATAGACTTCTATCGCGAGACTTTAACCAGTTTGTTGTTTTTAGAGTTAAAATAGACTACTAGAGATGCTTGCGGACTAGCGGACATCATGAAAGTTGTAAGTGCATCAATTGAAATAACTCAGTTCCTTCTTCCATTATTTTATTACTTGTAGTATGCGCAATCAGAAGATAATTGCAATCTATAAGGAAAACTCCGTCTGACTATAGCAGTGACAGCGAGGGACACGGGTTCAAATCCTGCTGAGGGTATATTCAATGATTTTCCACCGCTTTCAGTCCCAATAACTGCTAATAATTGTTGATGCAGTATAATGGAATGAGAAACAAGTACGGTATAGGTGTCCGGCGTGGTTGTAGTACACTCCAAAAATAACAATACAAGAAAAACTAATCTATTTGTTATCAAACAACAACAATGGGAATTGCAATGCAGCGGCACATGTCAACAGACTGTAAAAACCTTGATGAAGCAGCCAAGACATTAATTCCAAATCAATAAGAAACATCGTTCTAATATTCGAGAACTATTGTTGGGAATAGAAGTAGATTGTAATTTATAGTAAAGAAAAGAGTTATTGCTAATTATTATCATTAGTGTGAGAATATTCAGGGTGTGATATCTCTCAAAAAATGTGGAACGCTTCACGATTTTGCGTGTCATCCTTGCGCAGGGGCCATGCTAATCTTCTCTGTATCGTTCCAATTTTAGTATATGTACCGCCGAAGCGAGTACATGGTACTAGCCCTTCTAGTGAGTAAATATACCCTGCCCTAGTGTCTAAACTATACAAAGAGGTATCAACTTTGGAATGATGTAGCAGTTTATTAGTGAAGCTATTCTCTAATATTCTTCTACTAATACCTTGACATATTCAAACTCTATCCCAGATTATAATGTAAACATATTAAGTTTTTAGAACTATAATAAAATAATTAAATATTAATTCTCGCTTCTTAAGAGCCATCTACCAGTAGAAGAACAAGTTACAATTTCCTATATTTCACTTCATAGACTCCCTGTTCTTGTTAGAAAGTAAGTAAACTCAAAAACAACATATTTTAGGTCATCGAATATATGCCTAGTCTAATTAAATTCAACAGCAGTTGTTATTTTTCAAATGAATTTCAATCATAAATTGTAATCAAGATGTAAAATAAATCATATTTATTCATATGTATTAAGTATCTATGCTTGGTAACAGAATACTGGCAAGTATTTAAGTCATAACAGCTTAATATAAGAATATCCAATGAATTATGCAAGTACTTCTCTTTTGTTGGTGTAAAGTGCAAATCTGTCTACTCTTGTTTGCTGCTTGCGAAAGAAACCAGTATTTCTCTTTAAATTAATAATAAAACATCGTTATTTATTTCGCTGCAACTTGACTTACTAAATCGGACCAAAATGTGCTATATTCCTTGAGTACCGTTCCGCTGAAACAAACATGCAATTATCAATCAGATAAATGTTAAACAGTTGACTAGTGAAGCAACAATTGAACTTTACTTTTTGAAAGTATGGTGATAACTTACGTAAAATATACGGATCCTTGAGGAATATGATCCGGCGCTTGCCAAATAAAAGTCGCCTGTTGCTTTTCCTTTGGATCTGCATGAGTTACAGCACTGCATTCGGGATGAATTTTAAAATTAGAGCCTTCCAACCATCCGCCGATCCATTCGTTTGTTACAGCATCGCGTGCCTGAATGAGGAAACCTTTAAATGTGTCTCTGCCTTGGATGGTAACTATCAAATTAATATAAAAATTTGTTTAAATTAGTTGCTTAAGACGTTATGATGTTACCAACAAACCTTGAATTTGCGATCCTGGACCATAGACATTGCTAGATGCTAAAATTTGATAAGGACTGCTTTCTGGAGCTTGAGACCTAGCCCTACCATGATTGGGTTGATTCGTACGAGGTTTAACGCATGCATCAATAGGTGCACCATCGGGAAAAGCTGCAGCTCCCATCAAAGCAACCGCCAAAGCACAAATTCGAAGCGCAGTCATTGAGTTGAAACTATTTTAAAAAAATCTGTGTGAACTGGAACGAATCGCGGCTAAAACTGCGCTGGCTGCGATATGCGCTAAAAGTTTAACGAAAACTTCTCGAAAAGTTGGTCCAATGGACGCTGGTTTTTGCTTTAAAAAACAGACCAAACAACTTCGCATACCCGATTCGTCGTATACAAAAACCACTTTCACTTTCCGGTTTCAATAGGCCGCACAGCACTTTGACGGCAATGTTAATCTGCGAGGTGGCCAATGATATAATGGAATAATCATTTACTGCTCATTATCTCATTGATATATCACATGTGACCTAGTGTGCTAAAACTAGATGCAAAGAGATTTAAGCAACGAATAACAAAAAATACAAGAGTTAATTTGATGTGTGTATTGCAATTTTGTAATCTCGGAAATGACAAAATCAATAGAAATTTTTAAAGAATCATGAAGTTAATTGTTATTGCATAAGAAACATTTGAATTATTTTCTAGTTGTATTTCTAGAAACGTATTATATATAATTTGCAATAATTTCTATTGAATACTATTGTTCTCACGTTTCGTATTAAATAAAATAAAGTTGTAATATTTATTCTTGAAATTTTTAATTCGAATATGTTCGAATGAAAAAGGAAGGGATTTGTTTCACCATAACCTAAGTTTCTTTTTCACAACATTCTCATTTAAAACATTCGACGGACTGCGTTAAAAATGTTTAAAAATGTATTATGTGTTTACAAACAATACTCAAATTCTATCCGGCTAATCTACAGTGTAGCAACTCCAGAGTTAGATGTAACTTATATTTGTAACTCCAAAAACCATCAAGAAATAGCTAAGAATATCAATGATCGCAAAGGAATTGGTGATATAAACCTTGTCCATGATTACAACAAACAACTTGCAAGTGTACAGGAATCTGAAAAGCAAGTACTTCAAGATAAACTACTTAAAGCTATGTTAAGTCTTCCAAATAAAAGTCATCCTGATATTTACTTTGATGAACCCAAAGTAATCCACACAATAGGAAAACCAAGACAATTCAACTTTCAACCAAGAGACTTTTATGAAATTACAAAACGATTGCAATTAGCAAGGACAGAACAACTTGGAGTATTAACAGGATCAAGAAGTTATTATTTATATGGAGCTTTAGCTGCTTTAGAAACTGCACTAGTAAAGTTTTCATTGAATAGTTTATTAAAGAATGGCTTTAAGATGATATCTGTGCCAGATATTTTAGATAGAAAAATTATTGAAGGATGTGGAATGGATACAAGGGGAGAAAGAAATCAGGTGATGTTAATTACTAATTATTGATGTAGAACTAAAGTATAGCATGTTTAGGTATATTCCTTAGATTATGAAAAGCATAAAGATGATTTGTGCCTTTCTGGAACTTCTGAAATGGCATTGGCAGGATACTTTACCAACAAAGTATTTCCAGTTACACAGCTACCAATGAAAGTAGCAGCTGTAAGTCGGTGTTTTCGTGCAGAAACTTCAAGTGTATCGGAAGAACGCGGCATATTCAGAGTGCATCAATTTACAAAAGTAGAAATGTTTGCACTAGTTGAAGCAAGTAAATCTGACCAAATGCTGGAAGAGTTTCGAGAACTTGAAGAGAAGAACTTTGCATCATTGGGATTGCATTACAAAACATTGGACATGCCAGCTCATGAACTAGGAGCACCAGCTTATAGAAAGTATGATATTGAGGCGTGGATGCCCGGCAGAAATATGTTTGGTGAAATATCTAGTTGTAGTAATTGCACGGATTACCAATCAAGGCGTTTGGGGATTAAGTATACAACTGCTGATGGTACATTACAACATGTCCATACTATTAATGGTACTGTCTGTGCAGTTCCAAGAATGTTGATTGCTCTAGTCGAAAACTACCAAAATGATAACGGTACCATCGATATACCCCAAGTTTTACAAAAGTATATGAAAGGAAAAACAAAGATTAGCAAACAAAAAGGTATTCCTGAGTTGAAACTTATTAAAAATAAGAAATAATTATGATAGAACATTGTAGATGTTAAAATAAATGTTTTTACAATGAAATTAAGCCCAATTCACATATTTATTATTCTTCGAAATATCTCAATAATTTAGATTCATATGAACAACGTGACAATGAGCGATAATGTTATACTTATACGTAATAATCAAATATGTAACAAAGACAAATACTGATTTAAGGCAAACACTAGGATTAAGACAACCGAAGCAGGAAGGCAAAAAGCGTACGAAATTTTGAATCGGCAGTGTTAGATCAACATATTGAATGCTGCGCTTTTTGCGCTGAGCATCCGCCTGGTTCCACAAAAGGCATGAAAATCTACTCTTATAAATATGGAGTTATTATTCGTTTCATATATCGCTCAGCGATAAATCTTCTCCTCAAAAAATTGAAGGATCTTCAATTTCACATCATCCAATTCAGGTGTTAATGAAGCATTAGTGGGGAGAGGATTTCTCTTGTTAGTAGCCGGCTAAATCAGCCATTGTTTGGTTCATCTCATCGGCAATAGCTTTGTAGTTGTTCTTTTCTTGCAGCAAATCATCTAAAATTAAAGCAGATTAGTTGTTAGATTCTTTCGTAAATGCGACTTTTCTATAAAGCTTGTAGATTGTTAGGCATCAATCCTAAGTTTTAAAATATTAGATATTAAACAAAACTTATCAAAAATGGGGGAAAAGAAAAAAGTAATAATAAAACGAAGTAAATATAACAGCTACTTAGTGATAATTATTATTTGTTTCATACACGTTGTAGTAAATTATTTTAATGTAACGCAAATACAAATAAAAATTAATGTAAAGTATAATTATTTCATTGCATTTATATTTAAGCTGGTAGTATGATACTCATATAAAGTGCTGTTGTTACGTTGTAGATAGTTGGTGAGTCGCTGAAAACGTGGTGCGTTCATAAGAACATAACAAGACGCGATTCTATATACACATGTGACATAGTATTCAATAATACATTGCAATAAATAAGTGGATGTTGCAAAAACAGGCTGGTGTAGTTTACAAGATGAGCTCGACGAAGGCGGTGTCCAAATCGTCGCCAATCTCCTTGTAACGTTCCTTCTCGGCGACGAGGTCGTCTGAAATTCAACAAAATCGTGTTCGAAATGTGGCAGAGCGTCATACATGTCCACGCATCCAAAAAAAAATTGACAATACAACAAATGCATGCAGTGCACGGAAACAAAAATTAAAAACCAAACATTTAAGTAACACTTTAATCGCTTCCAAAGAGTAAATTGTAGTGTGAATGAAATCAATATCGTTTTTGGCTATTAAAATCATCTTTATAATGTAACCATAATTAGTAATTTCTATACGCTAAAATTACATAATATAGAAATTAGAAATAATTATATAAAATATAAACAGGACTATATTTTCCCCTTTCAGTTTGCTTCTTTGATAGTTTGTTAACGATCCCTTGCGTCAAAAACAAGAGTCAAACTAAGAAGATAGACTTGAATGTAATATAAATGCTGATTATCTGAACGAACATCTTGCTTATTGATATAAAATAAGAATTTAAACTGTCAGTAAACATGCCTAGTCGATTTTGAGTTACATCTGCTTCATAAACATCCATAGAAAGCCTTACAATTTATTGCCAACATAATTTACAAATTATTTACCTCAAAAGTGGAAACAAAATCAATTAACGATTCAATTTTATAACACTTTAGCGCCGCGAAGATAAGTTATATTTTGACTATTCATAATTACTAAACTTAATGGAAAAAAGTTTTGGTCCCTCAACAGAAAGCTGCGGAATGTATGCAACAAACATTTATATGGCAGTGTTGATCTAAGTTTAAGCTGTTCACATTTTCAATCAAAAACTACCTTTGATCAAGTGCAAAATTACTGTCGCTTATAAATTCTGAGAGATCAACAATATATTCTCATTGTTTTACCTCAAATGAAGTTTTTGGAAGAAAGCTGAAGCACCCACTTGTGTGTGTTTGAATGTTATATTAATAATATAATAAATAACTGCTGATATAAATAGCCCTGAAGATTTGTTGTGTTTTAGCTTAATAATTAGGGCTGCACAGAGAGAAATACAGTTTGCCTCAATTATATAAATATGTTATGTAAATAGTTATCATTCATTTCATCAAACAAAAACCGCATGTTCCGGACAAACGCGTGAATATAAGATAAAAAGAATGTGAACAATTTCATTATCGCCTGTCGTCGCAATTTATGCTGTTTGAATGTCTGTTCATTTTCGCGCAAAAAATGAATCCCGAGTGACGCAATAAGCGGCATGCGTCTACATGTTCGCGATGTCATTCATAGTAGCTTCCATCTCGTCCTGTAACAATTTGCTCTTCTGCTTTTCCCCTAGGAGGTCATCTGTAAGTGGGTGAATCGTGTTAAGTCAAGCAAGCAAAAAAAACAACACGTTTTTAGTGTGATTAAAAAGAATTAAAATAACATCGAATCATCGCAATGAAAATAACGTTTGGCATATTGACATTCTCCCATATATGAAAGAAAATTGTGAAATTCGATTTATAATCAATTGGATCTTAAGATGGCAAAATAATACCTTCAAGCCTGTCGACCTCCTTCTGGAGTTTCTGAACAGAACGTTCGGCAAATTCAGCACGGGCTTCAGCCTAAAATGATAAAAAAACATATTACGATCATTGTAAACCAACAAAAATCAACAATTAATAAAACGTGCAAACTAATAACACTAAAGTTATAAGGAAACTCTCAAAACACAAAATACTTACAAGTATTACCCAACCCACCACCTGATAGATAATAAAGTGAAGATTTGCAAAGCAGAGGTGGACTAAATAGAGGACTAAACTCCAAGGAAAGAGCGAACTAATCTTAAAAGTGTATTGTGCGTCATTCTCATCTTTTCCAGTCACTCTTTCCTACCAATGCGTATTTCATAAAACTGTGTAAACTTACTTCGCGTAATTTATCAGCCATTACTTTAATCTTATCTTCATTAGAGTCTCTCGTGGCGGATGCCTAAATAAAAACATAAAACAAACATCATGCAAGTGTTACTCGTACAGTCGAATTAGGTACCTCTACCCGAAACGGTAGTGCAGATTACAGTATCTTAGGTAAAAGAGTATCGACTTTCTAAAACCAGCGTCACCCATGTCTCCTCAGTACTACAGTGTGTAAAACTTATTAACATAAGTACATATGGAAGATTAAACACATAAAAAAATAAGAGGGTAGAGTTGCAGGATGCGTTGCAGGCATACAAGAATTCCAGCGTTGGTTTTACCTCTCTGAGTTGGCCGCTGAGCGTCTTAATACTCGCTGTATATTCCTCCTCTCGTATCGTAGCCTATTAGTGATTAATTCCACACGACAGAACAAAAAAAAAACACAAAATATACGCATTAGTCCTCTGATTATAGCGCGGCTAAAACATATATATTTTTTATCAGCAACCAAACACACTCAAAAACAGGATGGTTAGCTAGACACCCAAACGGTCTATGTACCTCCTTTAGGCGAGTGGTAAGGTTCTTGATTTGGTTCTTGTATTCCTCCTCGCGTTGGTTGGCCTGGTGTGAAATTTCAAAAGAATTGAATACGTAATATAATTGTTCTGTAAATCCTACTTAAACATAATTATTTAAAAAATTTTCAATTAAAAATAAATTTGAAGTAAATAAGAAAAATTTTCTTGTTTAAAACAAACGAATTTCGCGTAAAATGTGTGATAGTAAACTTTGCCATTATCAACCACGAACATACTAATTATTTGAATCGTCTTACTTTGCAGGTGTAAAGATTGTTTTACCTTTTCTTCAGAGACTTCAAGTGATTTCAGGTTGTTGCCGACGACGCGGAGTTCTTCCTCAAGTTCGACGATCTTGCTGAAAATTAAAATATTTATCAGCAAAATATAACCATTGTTTCATCATAAACATGCAATTTTAATTAAAATCTGCCAAAGACATGCAAAGCAGTTACCAACCTGTCACTACGTTCTGCACGCTCTTCGGCTCTTTCTAAATCAGCTTCAATGAGCACTGCTTTACGAGCAACCTAGTCGTTTGCCATCAAACAATTCGTGCAAAAATAAAACAAGCGATTAATACACAGATAATAAACACAAAAAACGCAATCAAACATATTAGCAAGAAACTTCAAAACAATAACTTAGCTAATAAACCACATCAAATAAATTTCTGCCAGCCTGTGTAATAAATACCGCATATGCGTTCATACAGGTTGCAATAAAAATGTAAGAAACGCAACAAGAGCAACATCTTATGTCTCATGCCCAGCATCAGAAAACATACTTTTCACCAGCTTCGGCGCGCTCTTCAGCTCTTTCCAAGTCAGCCTCAACCATGGCCAATTTACGGGCGACCTATGCAAGTATTCTCAATTTAATTCGCAAGACCACAAACAATGTTCACGTAAAATAACAAAATTGATGCGCTAAAATGCAGAGCTGCTTTTTTTGCTGTCAATTAATATACTAAATTGCACGCGTTTTTTTGCATTGAAACTGTCTTCTAGTTGCGTTAACTCGGAATACACCGTTATTTTTTCTTACATGAATACTAAAAACAAGGTTGTAATAAATATGAAATGCTCTTGCAGAAATTCTACTAGCATTACACATCAGCTCGGCATTCAACACACCAACTGTTGACTATTTAAGTTGAATTATTCTTAATCAAAACGGAATTATACAAAAACGAATTAATTAGCTCACACAATTAGTAATCTATCTGCCAATTGTTAAACATAAGTGATGGTAATTTCAGCGCTATCAATTCTTCAAAACTGAAAGAAATGATTAATTAAAACACGAACAAATAGTAATATCACATGCGTTGTTATATTGGTTAATACTACATCAATTCCTTGCATCGTGTTGTAACCATTTTTCTTCCTCTCATTACACCTTTGCAATAATCGGTTGTTCCTCAATAATAAAATTAATTTATCATTAAACCTACTTCCGATTAATGTCTCCCGTAGAGTACTTTTATGGTTGAGATAAAAGATGGTCGATGAAATCAAAAAAATCCTTGATACAATAAATAACCGGCAAGAAGGCACTTTTTGGTATTATCACGCACTCCCGTTTTGAACCAGCACAATTTACGATCGAAGGCACGCCTATAATATAAATTTACACCACTTGATTTAGTTCTAAATTTAAACATAGTAACAACAACAAAAAGACTCGTACATCTTTACAGTTAACCCTTTGCAATGTATTGCACAGTTGCGTAACACGTATCACTTTTACTTCACGCCGTATAAACTATTTGTGCAATTAGTAACAAAATTCACATATCTATGAAGAAAACAACTTATTAACGTAGTTTTGATTTATGCTATTATGCTTAATACTAGGTCCCTAGGCACCCTATTCCAGAGTAAAGAATTTCGTTTAATATTCGCTTTAAATATTAATTTGAATATTTAAAACGTCGTTGAGTCGATTTGCTAAGTTCGTTTTGGGAACTTAAAAGTATCGGTAACGCCGCGTCAACATCAATATGCTTTGCATCAATTAGTAACGTAACATTTTATGTACATCGCTTTCCTTCGCACCGCAATATCATTGCATGGTTGGTTTTTGGTAGCAGCTCGCAGTTTAAATTAGTGTGTACACCACTCTCAGATAGGTCAGAAAACAAGGTAACAAAAACGCATAGTAGTAGCAACGTGGTAAAACGAGATTAAGTAAACAACGCTAAGTCTGGACCTCATCGTATTTTTTGTCGGCTTCCTCAGCGAGGAAACGGGCCTCCTTCAGCTGGTTTTCCAGAGCGTCCATGCGCTCTTCATCGGCCAAGGCGCGGTTTTCAAGCACCTTGCGGGCACTAGACAATATAGGAAAGAAGTTTTACATGACATTTCTACGCATATGACGAGTGTTATCACATATTATTGTAAAACACAGAGAAGCAGAGAATTTGCATGAAACAATCATCTACATTTCGCGTATTGTCGCATTCCGGTGCGACGTAATAAAACCTGCGTCAGGCAGTAATAATAAAGTTCATTTCATGCACAACCGGCTCAAACGGCTTGGAGGCTTTGCGTACGTTGCCTTCACACAGGCGTATTTTTATGAGTAATGTGATAAGTATTCAGCGCAATTGTTCGCGGTGCGCGACCTTGCTCCATGCAAATTTCTACCTCTCGCGATTTCAATTTAAAAGTAAGCAGTAATCATCATCTGTTGTCCAACGCAGTTGCTGCAAAGAAAAACCACCTAACCACCCTACGAGGTCCGTCAAAGACCTTGTCCTAACAATCCTATCCTCTAATTATGGCAAATCGCCATTTATGAACAGTGAAAGATGAAAATTGTGTTATTATACCTCTTCGTATTTTTTATCAGCCTCCTCGGCAATTAGTTTAGCCTGTGCTAGCTGGGTCTCCAAAAGGGCCACTCGATCGTCCTCCATGTTAGTCTTATTTTCTAACGCTTTGCGTATCCTAATAATAAAATGAAGTCAAAAGTAGGGACAGTTAGAAGAAAATCTCTGATTGAAAATCAATGATTTCAAGATTGAAATAAAACGCACGCTGCAGCCCGATTACCGATTACATTTCAATTATGATTTATGCAACGAATTACAATTCCACTACCATGAATGTAATGTGTTTACAGTAGCAAAGTGAACACCCAAAGTGCTACGCAAACAGCAACAGTAGCTGTTTAATTGAACTTTAATCAATACCAAGCGTGGTTGTAAATGAATTTAGGTCATCGAAGACGTTAAACTAATATTATTTCAATCCATCGAGTACAGCGTACGTAGTTCCCTAACCGAGTCGTAAAAAATAACTAATTAACACATCGGAGAAGGCAAAAGTCGATAGAAACAAATTATGCTTCTTGCAACGTTTTATACACGTGGTGGTGTATAAACACTGACCGTTCGCTCTCATCGGCAGCCTGGGAAGCTTCAGCGAGCTTGGCAGTGGCGGTGGCCAAACGCTCCTCAGAGCGCTCCAAGTCCTCCTCCAAGAGCTGGATACGGCGGTTGAGGGCGGCAACTTCGGACTCAGCCTGCAAAAGAAAGACATTTGTTGACTCTTGGTACTTCATCCATGTCTAAATGCACATTGCATATCAAATCACATCATCAAAGAGAAGAAAAATAGAACGCTTGTATCTACAGTGCGGCTATGAATAAAGCTGTCCACTACAGCAGGATTAAATTATCTAATTAAGTCTTGAATATGATTACAGTTTCTGTAATTTATTATTGAACTTCTTCTCTGCGCAACCGCAGCAATATTTCTTTTAGATGCACTTTATTATATTGAACTCCCGAGACGTCCTTACAAGGTCGCCTATAATTTCTTCAGCAACCTTCCCGAGGCCGGCATTCCGAACGGCTTTCTTTCGGTCATGCCTGAGCGATCGTCTTCTGCAGTTATCGCTTATTAACGCATCACGGTACAAACAGCGTCAGACAAATCATTAAATGCACCACGAGCAATAACTGAACGCCTAACAAACGCTCGCCGTACACGGTATTTACACGCAAAACAGTCGGACGAAGCATTGAACCTCTCTGGCCTACCTACGCCATCCAATACTTGTTTCTCTGTAATTCTGTATCTCCCAAGTGTGTATGGTGTTTCGCGGGATCCTCGCCTTCTTGGAGTGACCGAACGAGCCATAACAACACGAACCCAACGAGTGAGTTTACGGTAAATTTCCAATAACGTTTTGCTCAAGATCATGAACCGAGAACCTTGGTAAAGAAGGTTCCACCACTTATTACAACTTAACTCGCCAGATCAAAAAATTTGTTATAATATTTGGTGTGTCCACTTTGCAATGAGTCACAAAAAGAGGAAATGGTTCATGTCTACTTGCCAACAATACCCTAATAGATTTTGTGGTTTATGTTGTTACTGCGGTTGAAATCAAATACTGTGAGAATTTCCATAAAAGTAAAATGACCACGATACCACACGCATCCAATTATAACCAAAGCAAACGCTCCAGAATTACTTAACACTATAAAACACCTCTTACTACACGTTACAGATCGTAACTATACGGGGGTGTTATTCATAGGGGCATAGTTATAAATGTTCCACATTTACAATACATTGAAACATTCTCCACTTGCAGTCGCTAAAAATGACTTGCAATTGTGTGGCCTGCCATTAAAAACAACTTATATCGATTAATAACATGAAAAATTTTACGTGGACCCTTGTGCTTTTCAATTTCACGCACAATTAGCGCTATCTCTTTACAAGTGTTGGTTGATAGGATCCGGCGTTTGATAATGAACCGCCAGCGAACGAGACGCATTGTTGCATAACACGTTCCAATCAACAATTATGCTAACGCATAAATGCAAACTCACTTCGTGAACACCCACGATATAAACAGTCAGTCATAATGAATTCAACGAGCGACTTTCGGCCTTAGACCAATTCAATGAACCAGCACGAGGAAAAACTAGGAAGTTACGGATTTTTTTCTTTCCATGGCAGAGTTGAAGTTGAGCTTAATGTGACACATTATGCGTAGAATAAATGTGTTTAATGTGTGTAACAGTGTAACGGATGTTCCACTAGTTGCCGTGCATCCTTCCGCTTTCTTTCATTCAGCATTTTGTTCAGTGCATTCGGCATTCATCTGTTTTCAATTTCATTGCATTACGTTTTAGTGTAGGCACTTGATAGTAATCATTGTTTGTAACCGTCCAATAGGATGAAATAAACACATCTACCGCGTATCATTGGCTCATACTTTGATTATGTTGTTATTAAATAAAACCTGGGCAATAACTTGCTATCAGTAGTTATCTACGATATTGTCCAAAAGACTGGAGAATGCTATGCTGTGAAATCACCAAGTGATTTTTAACTCGAGCAACAAACTAATCGAGATCTAGGCTATGCTTTATACCAAAGTACAAATTAGATTTCTGATTAGTTGGATTTGTCATCCAAAAAGGAATTCATCGTTGCGGTTACAATTGACTTAGACAGCACGCGATTGGAATTACAAATAAAGGTCAATTGTGCACGTAATTTCTGGCTGATTGTGGTGTTTGATACCAACAGAATTCTTCTTTTTATGTCTCACTTATGTAGATTTTTGCCTTGCCCAAATAGATTGTTGACTAAATCATTCCCTCTCAACTATTCTTCATTTTCGGATGTCTCTCGGGCGTGACAGACTTCTGCGATATAAATTTCGTACCACTGCACATCGCAGGCCGCGAGCATGAGCCTGACCACATTTCTGCTGCATGTGTTGCCGCTCCGGAAGCCAGCACACATTCGACCAGTTTGCGACCACGTTCTTCTCGGTAGCCCCGGCGTCTCTATTACCCTAATAAATAATTTGGGCGCTGCCTCTTCACGACAAACACCGCCGGCTGCCCCGATGATTCATAACTTACTTCTTCGCGTTTCATCACTTCGACCTGCAAGCGTTTGTTGTACTCTTCGCACTCGTCCTTATACCGTTCCATCTCCTCCTTGGTCTGGCGCATCTTCTTCTTGAGCACATCCAGCAGGGAGCTCCCTTGACCGATGTTCGTCGTCATGGCGTATAAGAGGAATTAAAAGCTACTAGGAACGTACACTTCGGGTGTATCCGCACGTAATGCACTAACTTCTAACTAATGGGAACTAGCCGCTGCGTGTGCACACCACCGGCGATTCGGCACAATGATGGTTGGTGATTGCTGCCGCTCGATTAGCGAAGTGGTGCGGGTGAACGCGCGCGTTGAGGGTGATATTTTTGACGAGGATGATGCACAAACGGCGTTTTCGCTCGGCGCGGCGACAATCAACTGGGCGAGCCGGTCGTTTGCCAAGATGGCTGACGCGTAGCGCTCTGCGCGCCGGCGCATGTGCTCTCTATGAGCCACCTGTAAACGGCGCGCTGGCAAGCGATTCAAATTTTTTCCTCGTCACCGGCGAGACCGGTCGTAGCAATCACACGCATTGCAAATCATCAACCAGAAATGCAACGTATGTTATCAACAAACCGTCACACCCACGATGCATGCTCGATACATGTATTTCACTCATAATACCATTCATTACGCGTCAAAAATGCGTAATTGAAATCACGTTTCCTTTACTGAAGTAGAACATTAGCCATGCAAGCAATGCACGTTTTTGCCATTGCTTGAGTTTGACAAACGCACGACGCATATTCTGCAAAACGTGAGTAAGGCATTACAGCTAGTTGACAAGAATTCACCAAGAAACAAATACAATCGACGTGACAAGGCATATTGCTTTAAAACGGTCGAGAAAATCATATAATCCGCGTGTTGCATGCACACACGAATGATGACCGCATTTCGCATTGGCAATTTATATTTACACCATTTATGGCAAATCAATGAACGTTTATGAGTTCCAACGTTGAAAGGACTATGAAGGAGAAATAAACTTCTAACTACAGACACTCAGCGCCATCTAATAACTCGTCATAAAACCATCGAACTAGTCACAAGTGATCTAACATTTCAACGTAGACTACCCACAACACTTCAGAACCTAGTTCACTTAATTAAAATGAACTTGAAGTCCATTCTGGAATTCCAGCATGAAACGGAAATAAATGTAAATGTGAACAATTAATCGACGCACTGCGTTGATGATCACAGATAAAAATTTTCCAGCCACAATGGTCACAAACGAGGCGTAAACAAGCAACTAACTGTATATAGCGATTCTGACACGAACTCACAGAGAACAACAGAATTGATCAGAATTACGAATAGTGTTTAATGTAAAACTGCGACGCCTGCATTGTTTCTACATGCAATCAACAGGCCTACGATCGCAGACAGAAATAAATTAGTTGCACTTTGTACAACGTCAAGCGTGAGAGAGTTTCGAGTTCGTTGTGCGCATCACAAGCAGTATGACATCGAAGATTGTCACTGAAACGTTTCGTTCAACCTAGTTCCAGCTAATACAGCTCATGCTAATTGCCCGAGTCAAAGTCCGAGACTTCTAAGTCTTCATAAACCATTAATATATTGCAGAAAAAAGACGCAGTGCGTGGCACCCAATCGACGTCCTCATATGCAGGTGTGAAAGCGCGAAAAAATAACTCGCTATGCTTATTAATTTAATCATTTCCTTTTAACGTAATTTGTAACATAAATGTATAATAGACTGCAGAAGAAGCAGTGATTACTAGGCAAATATTTGATAAAGTAAATAAACATGTGCACTGCAATTGGTAAGCAAATATTATTGTCAGCTGCTGATTGCATACACTGCAATGGAATTTCGACACTTGTGCCAACTTGTAACTATATGAAAGTGAATTCAACAAATTGTAAAACATTTACACACAATTCCCACTTATTCGTAGGCATTGAAAGTTATTTATCAATCGATAATAAAGCAAATTATGGTAAAATATCATTCCATACCAATTTGCTTTATCATATACACTAGAGAGAGAACTTTAAATTTAATTGTGAAATCATTCAAGTTGAGTTTTCACGGGGCAGCTTTTACTGAATATGAAAGCATCAGAAGACGTGTATTGCCCGCGGACCAGACGGACATTGCATTGCTTACACGTGTTGCAATGAGTTTGAATGCGACAAATGAGTGCACTATTAAAGTAGACAGTTTAATGCATGAACTGAATCACTTTAAGAGCCCTTTGACCATGGCTTGTATGGAGTAAGAGAATAAATCAATTAGATGGGCGTGCTTAAACTACATTTTCGGTTCTTATCTTTAAGGTTTAAAGACAGAAATTCTAATACCTTAAGGACGGCAATTTTAAATGCAGTAAACTAAGTTCACAGCAGTTTAAATACATTTTTATATGGATGTCAATTAATCGAAGTACTGTTTGCCTAAAATAGACAAAATCAAATTCAAGAATGTGGCAACGAGCATAGAAATCCGTTTGGGACCTGTGGACCTACAGAGGTCTGCGCTACGCGGCAGCTTTCCTCTCTCTCTGCTACACGACAGCGCGACTGCAATTCAATAGTTTACGATCCTACGAAGTGCGCGCGCATCGCGCATTAGATAATTCATTCATTAGATAATTACAATACGACTGGAACCAGATTAAAGTACAACAAACTAATCATGGCCAAATTGCTTTTAAATTGGATTAAACATTAAATTTCCTTCTGAAATAGCATTTTCACTTGATTGTAATGTATGTCTCCAAAATAAGGAATTAACAATATGTTGTGTTAGATAGTATTAATACCGCCCGCCCCCCTGTAGATTTGCGCCGCAGTTCGCGAGCCAAAATTACATTCAACAGCTGCGCGCAAATTGAATTTCAAACGAGCATATGTTCCACGTACACACGACGCACGTCGTCGCATAAACAAAGTTTATGTTTAGTTCGCGCACGAACCACACCGAGCACGAACAAAATCAACGATGCACTGCATTCTTTTCATCAACATTAGTCATTCACGACGATATTTAAGGCAACGAGTTTCAAGTCTACAATCAAAACAGCCTACAGTATGCCTTCTTGATGTATTAATGAACGTTGATAACAGAAGCGACAAGACGTCATCAAATAAGCTGAATATTGACTTCTCCTTGCTACACCTGCATTCAATTTATGATCCACATTAAATACTCCTAGATTACTCCTTTCGTCATTTGTCTTCGACCATAACCCACGAATTCTTAATAATTAATCCATTAATTAATAGAGAAGATTGTGTAGAAGAAACGTGATAATTAAAACATACCCGTTTAAGTTGTGTATTCATAATATTATGCAGCTCATTGCGAATGATGGAGAATTTCATCAAAGTGTCAGAGCTGAAGATGGAACTGCCGAAAGCAAGGCCAGGATAATCAGCGCAACGTCGCTTCCTTCTGCGAATCTCTCGCTCCGCGACGACTTCGGTGCGCTCCGAAGTGCACCGCAATCTAGCGAGTTCTTCGTACTCTGGGTCTTCTTGATCGCTCTGCGACGACCCGTCAGCTGATGGCCGAAAGATCTTCGACATGTCAGGTGCGTCCACCGTCTCGCTGTCGTTGAGTTTGTTCCTGTTGAAGTCCTCGTCAAAGTCGATCTTCTCGGATGATCCCAGCTCATCGCCGTCGCCTTCATCGAACCTCTCGTCCAACTTGATTCTTGCGTTGTTTACGACATTGTTACTCGTTACTAATCTCATGGACCTCGTTTTACCCTCAGCGCTGTCTACCCTATCGTTACTAATGTTGCCTATGTTACCTATTAAACTATTTGCCTCATGACCCACATTGTTGCAACGCTCGTTGCTCGAATTGCTTAAATCTACAAATTTGTTGCCTAGTGCAGAGGACGGCGTACGTATTCGCTGGTTGGCGGCGTCCTTGGCGGACTTCGAGGCGCCGCCACCAGGCTTATGACTACTACCTATGCTATCATCACATAGTATTCGGAGTGGTGTACGCGTATCACTAATTAAAGCAGTCGCAAGTGCTGCCGATCGGCGATTGTTATTGTTGGCGCCACAGGTTGTTGTCGTCGGTGAGGTTAAGTCGTCGTCAGACGCGCGCGGCGGGGGCGGTTGACGTGTGCCCGTGTTGCGCGGATGATGCTGATGACCGCGCTTGCGGCCGCCGCCGGGAGTCGCGCGCGGCGTTTGGGACATCGTGCGAGATGTACGCTAATGCGGCGCTAAACGAGCACCCACCGCACACATGACCGTCGCCGCAGCCATGTTGGCCGATACTGGCTGTCTCGGTTGCGCGCTATGACGACATACCCAGTCGCGCTCCTTGCGTACCCGACCAATCCAACTTGATCGCCGTCTCGCTCTGTTGCATACGAGGAATGAGAAGCGACGAGAACGTGTTGTGGTATTTTAACGTAGGCAACTTTATACACTCCAATTCAAAATTATCGCATAAGAAGTAAGTCAAAATCAACGTAGTAAATTCAATAAACAAAAATCAGGACAAACCATAAGTCAAACGACATTAAATTAAGGCATTAACATCCTACTTTGCAGCTGTTATTTCATAAAACCGCTCAATATCCTGTTAGTTTGTGATTTTGCATCGACTCTTGATGGATAGCATGTTTTGCATTTCGAAATCGTGTGTTTTGTTCAGTTTGCTCGTAATTCGTGATTTTATTTATAAATACCGTGTGTTCTTGCAGAGATTGCGTCACGTGCTCAGCGGACGACTGCGTCCATATTTGGCGGGACGCACGGCGGTAACGCGGGGGGCGGCTATTTTTAGGCCGTAAAATAATACACATACTACGCTGGCAATCTTGCCCGCGTTGCAAACAAGTTTCAAATCAAATTCACAGATAAATCTCCTCGAATAAATCAATAATAAACCAAAAACTCTTTGAAACTCTTGAAGCTCCTCATTATATTATTATCATTATATTAGAATCCATCACCAAAGCACTTCCCATACTATGCTTTAGCAATAAAAGACCCTATTAAAATGAAATATGAACAATCTCAATCCGCCATTAGGATGACTCCCAAGAATTTACGATTATATTTATGATATAATAGTATTTCGCGGAAGTTTCACATTCTAAGATTCTAGTTTGAGTCTAAAATTAGTACTTACGGTCTGGAGGGCCTTCTCCTTCTCTTCAAGCTTGGTGTTGACAGCGGTGAGCTGCTCCTGGGTCTGATCCAGGTCATTCTCAATGTTCTGGATCTTTTTCTGAAGAGAGCGGGCCTCTTCCTCCAGCTGCAACAAAGAGGAACGTTTGCAATGTTGCCTAGGGTGACTAGAAAAGTTGGTTTGTCTCTCTTACCTTTTCAGCACGGAGGTTGGCGTCTTTGGCCTGCTGCTCGTTCTGAACAGCGCGGTCCAATGCGTTGTCTTTCTCAAGCTTCATCGCTTGCATCTTCTTCTTGATCGCGTCCATGATGGAAAGTTTGTCGAGTCTTGCTTGTCAATCAAATAAAGTAACTAAAGACACAAGAAACAAATATTAATTAATACTTTTTGCAGACAAGAAGTTGTTTATTACATTCTACAATTTACAATCTACTTATTATTGTAATTAATTGTCTTTCGAGTAACAGGTTTCTCTTCAACCTCAACTGGCTTTCCAGCAAATTTCGTTCATGTTATTTGTGTTGCCTATATTTAGCCAAAGATCAATTTATATCCATATTTGGACGAACACCATCATAATCAGCTCGCAATTTCTTTTAATTTAATGAGACCATTTTTTGCGATCTGTTCAGCAACATGTGGCGCTTGTGGAAAATCTCGAATGCGAATTGAGCCCATTTATGGCCTTTGAGACGAGGACACCCGGCCTGTGACTAAGTTGATGAAGCAATCGACGACGTAATTTTATAATTGGGGTCGCGATCAAATCATAACCCAACCCAAACAAATCCAAAGATGGCAGTCGATACATAACCCTATACAAAGCAACTCAAAAATATTTACTAATATTGACTAAGCAATTAAGTTATGAACTTATTTAGGTACTCAAACTCCAATGGAAACTACCAACCTCAAATTTAATTCCAAACGCAAGTGGAACACAAATTAAAATTCATACTGCGTAAAATGTATATCTCTTCAATTTACAACAATCCATTGAATGTAAGTAGAATTCTGACCTTGAACTAATGCCCGCCTGTAACAATTTTCATGTTTAGAATCATGGTATCAGTTTAGAACACTAATTGAAACTGAATTTCCGTTTGTTTTGACAATTCCAGAAACTAACTCAGCTTGTCTGCTAATTGAAATTGTAATGCTAATCAATGGTCAATCGGACCATAATTTGCTGACTGTCATTTCACAATTGTATTTTAATGAATTGTGCAATTGTTTAATAACAATAGCATCAATGTACTTCTGTTCTAATAATAGGCAGTATCAAACCTATATTTGTCTTGCGTTGTGATTTGGTAATTAATTCCTCATTATTTCCTAAGTGGTAATCTAATAGCATTTCATGTATTTACGTAGTTTTCTCAAGTTTTTTCCGTTCCGTTTAAAGCATCTTTGCCTGTGCGCGATGATACTTTTTATTTTTAAACTTTTCCGCGCACCAGATTTCCACAGTCGGGCGTGGGATGCTTAAGTAACAGAAGTAAGTCGAAACATTCCACCGTGGAATTATTTATAACTTTTAGAGAAACATCTTTGATGTCCGAGGAGTTTTTCATGGAAGTGTTGAATATTGTAGGTGTAGGCAACCAACTGTGCAGTCAAATTAAAAATTGCAACAAAATTTAGAGTTATTTAAAGCTTAGTCTTTGTATTTAGCAGTGTTATTCTAAATTTAACGTGGAAACTGCACTCGGAATCATTAGTGCAGTTCAATTTTTCAAAGACAATTTGGGTGATTGCCATTGGATTTCCACTTATTTAATCATCACAATATCAAATTGAATGTGAAATGAACAAAACAAGACTATGTCAACTTATAACAGTTAATTTCTAATTTAAATTAAAATTGATGTTTTTTTTTTTGACTTGAGGTAATTATCCGGTAATTCGTCAACTAAGGTCATACTTATCATCTCTGTATTGGCTCAAAGTGTTTTCTGACTGTCTAATTGAATTTCCACTCACCTGTCGGCTTCTAGGTTTATAAGATACGTTAAAAGTCGGTTAGATGACAAGGTGCACACAGGGTAAGTAGCGTGGTAGCAAAAAAGTCGTCGGCGGCAGAAACTCACCGTGAACGCGTCTGTGGCACACGGTCTCAGGGCGACTGAGCGAGCACTAGAGCTCAGCTATCAGTTTACGCTGAACACCATACCGGGCGGCCGTTGGTGGGGCCAGCGCTTGCCGCCCCGACACCAAAATAGTTGCGGACTAATTTAAGCATCGCGCACAGCGCATGCCAAAATGTTTGACGATTCGCGCCGAAAGATGTGAGATACAATCGACATTTCGAGGAGAATGCAACGAGCAGAAACGGTTGAATAAATGAAGAGGCCAAATTGTGTGAAACAAGGGCAATAACGGAATTGGGTAGACAAGAATTGCATTTTAAAGTTTACAAAACAAGTCAGAAACATAGTGTTTTAAGTTGTTTTTGATAAAGATCCGATAAGGGGACGATAATAACTTTTTAATTACCAAACTAAACGTCACTGAAACAAAGTAAATTCCATAAATGTTGAAATAATTTATCAAACTTTGTAGTTAGTATCCGATAATGTCAAAATAATAAAACTATTTTGAATTCCAATATTTCAAATTGTGAATCATTCATTAATTTTCTATTTTTCTATTGTTCAATAGACTTTGAAGTTTAAAACTCATCATTGTTTTAATTACAGTCATTTCAATATAATTCAATGTTTATGATTGCAAGCAAAGAGTAAATCAACAAACTATTGGTGATTTTGACGAGCATCTAAATTGAATTGCTGTTTGCGTCACTTGATTTTAATATATCAAGTATATGAATTTCATATGCAGTGAATTTTTATTAAAATTAAATGGTCGAAGTAATTTTAGTGAGTAGTGATTGACGGTTGTTGAGTGTAATTTAGTTTTAGGTGAGTTTCTGCTTTTTGGAGAAGATGGTTCAAATATTTTCAATTTCAATGTGAGATAATTTTCTCTTTTAATTCGTAACATTATGCATAGGGTTTTAGTAAAATAATTTTAAATGTTAATTTGACTAACTGAAGAAGGCAACATGCCGAAAACATTTTACAAATCAATATTAAGTAAGTGTTATATCAGCATAATAAAACTTAAACCACACTCACCAATGCTCCCAATCTAAATAATTAAAATATTTATTTACTCTGATAACATGTTTGGCGTGATGCCATCTAATTCGTCAAATAAAATCAAAGATCTCAGATTTGAAATGACGAAGTCGGAAACGTTTTACAAATAAATATTAAGTAAATGTCATAGTTGAGTTTATAAAATAAGATTATGAAATCGGTTTATTAAATCTTTAAAAATTTGCAATTTTTAACAATTTTATCTTATTGTATTAATAGTTTATCCGATGTAAAAGTTTCCAATGACTTTAAATCCGTTGTTCGTTTTTTATCTACACTTCGTACTTTTCGTGAAAAATAATCTCTAAGTACGAAGCATATTTTTTCTAATGTTAAACCTCAATGAAATTAATTTCCTTCAGCTTGTGGAAACTTCCAAGCAAATGCTTGAATTAACAAAAAATATTGGGTGGTTATCTCAACATAACTTTAAGTGATATGATTTATTTCCAGTCATGCATAAAAATTGTGACAGCACATTTTAATTCTCTTGGAGGCCAACACTGCGTTCCACATGAGCCGTAAATGAAAGCGACATCGCGATAACAACATGAACCATATGTTGTCTATGCAGGCGTTATTTTAACCTTGCACATCAATAAACCATCGTAATTTACGTACATTTGGCACATACATCGATGTGCATTAGTGTTAATCAATGTCCAATTGCTTGATTTCTGTTTGATTACCGACATTACACTCACTTAACTCAGCTATTTACCTTATTTCTTCACTTCGGCACGTACAATAGACTCGAATGGGTGACTTCACTATACGAGATGTCAATCAGAACATTTTGATTCAATTGAAGACGAAGTTACCACTATTTGAGAAATGGAAGAAGAAAGAAATTTGCAATACTCTCATGAATGTCGCGATAATATCGCTGGTGTGGACCCGCACGATTTGCACTCTTGCAAGTGAAATTACCCATTCGCAATCGGTGATCATGGTGATCATGTTTGAACGGCGCCGCGTTGCATTGTGGCGTCGACCCACTGACCGATATTTGCAAATCAAAAGCACACAACGCCGACGCAAATGCTGCGTTCATCCCTTATTACTCATCGTAGGACCTTCCTTCAGCATTGGTCTACATACTACTAATTCTCAGCTCTTGAAAACATTCTTAGATATGAGAATATTCCGCGGATTTGAAGCAAGGAGTGCTTTTTTGGTTGGTTTAGTGTTTTCTGACCAAATATGGAATTAACAGGTTTACTTTTGCTTTGGTCTCAGTGAAAACAGTAATAGTAATACTTTGCCCTCATTGTTAATTTTAATAAATTGACGGAAGAATGAAAAAGAAAGCAAGAAAAGCAATATTTTGATACTATGATATTAGGCAACCAACTTTACTTTCAAAAGCAGAGCAAAGTTATATTTGTTTTAATTTTAAGGCAATTTATAATTGTATATTATTATTTTTCAAAAAATTATCCGAGGTGTTGTAAACGTCCGAACTAGAATCTAAGAATATCATTGAATAAAAGTAGCGCACACATAAAAGTTTCTTTCCTGCACGGATTATCGGCGTGAAATCTTCATAAAAATGTTTGAGAGTCTCCCGAATGCTGCTTATCCCGTCCCGCATGCGTAGTAATAGACTGGCGCGTCGGAGGAGAATCGGGCACGCTAGGAGTGGGGCGGCGGGCTGCGGACGACGGTCGGCGTCGCGACGCCTGTAGCTGAGAGGATAGCAGCAGCTTCTGTTCGCGAACGGCCACAGGTAGGTGATGCGTGCTCGTTTTTCAATCAAATAACCATTCGTATTGTCTATACATACAACATGCTTTAACCGCCGCCCAACTCAATGCTTTCTGTGTGTGCGCTCTCAACAAAGTGCTAGCAAATTGTTGTTAACGCTCTTAATGTTGTTACTGTTGGGAAGGTTGTTCACACAATAACAGATATCACGTTACAAACTTAGTGACCAAGACGGTGACCAATCATGGTCAACGTGGCTACAACATGACGTTGAGTAAAATCTAATTAAGTGCCTTGATTCATATTGTTTTGTTATTTGGATTTTGTTTTTTGTGTCGAATGCATTGTATTGAATATGAAAAAATAGGATTACGAGATTTAATTACGCGATATATAGGTCGGTTAAATTTAAGGAAGCGCCACCTACGCACTGGGTGTGGAGTGCGCGTGCGCGATTGTCTCAAGCTACGGGCTGGGCAGGGAAGGCGCACTTGATATGCGCCTGCCTGCAGGAATGTCGGCGCGTTCTGGCTAAACTAGGAGCGGGTTATTTTAGGCTACGGCTGGGCGCCCACTTGGAAGATATTTACGTGATGAAAATCGTTTGCTTGGACAAGATCTCCACGAGTTGGGAACTTTAAAAATTGGAACATAAATTAATGTTGAAGAAGATTGAAGTCTATTTTCGTTGATTTTCGATTATCTTGGAATATCTCAAACAATCACTAATTTTAGATATTCAAAGCAGCATTTATGTAAATATTATTGAATAGAAAAAGCTTACGACAATTCCAGCTCTAAATTTTGGTAGAAAAATAACTTTTTGATACTCAACTTCTTTGAACTGACCTTAATCAATAATATTCTTGCTTCTTATATTTCTTCTGTTCATATTATCTTCTTGTTGTAGCTATCGTATTTTCCTTGTAAGAGTTTGCCAAGAACCACAAAACCAGCACCATGGACGCGATCAAGAAGAAGATGCAAGCGATGAAGCTTGAGAAGGACAACGCGGCGGACAAAGCCGACGCGATGGAGAACCAATTCAAGGACGCCAACGCCCGCGCCGAAAAGGTGATGGAAGAGGTCCGCGAATGCCAGAAGAAGCTTGCCCAGGTTGAGGAGGACCTTACCAACAACAAGCAGAAATTGGAACAGGGCAACACTGACTTGGAAAACAAAGAGAAGGCTTTGACTGCTGTAAGGCACCTCCATTTAGTCAATCATATATCTATTATTTTTGTACTTGTAGGCCGAATCCGAAGTTGCTTCTTTAAACAGAAAGGTCCAACTTATTGAAGAAGACTTGGAAAGGTCCGAGGAACGTCTTAATACCGCTCAGACCAAGTTGGCTGAAGCATCTCAAGCTGCCGACGAAGCTACCCGGTAATTTAGCCAAAATCAAGTCCAATTAACTGAGTACTTAATGAGGTTCTGTTTAGCATGTGCAAGGTGTTAGAAAACCGTTCCCAGCAAGATGAAGAACGCATGGATCAACTCACCAACCAACTAAAGGAAGCTAGGATGTTGGCTGAGGATGCCGATAATAAGTCCGATGAAGTTTCCCGCAAGCTGGCCTTCGTTGAAGACGAACTAGAAGTCGCTGAAGATCGTGTCAAGGGTGGTGATGCCAAGATTATGGAGTTGGAAGAAGAATTGAAGGTTGTCGGTAACTCCCTGAAATCTCTGGAGGTCTCCGAAGAAAAGGCTAACCAGAGAGTCGAGGAGTTCAAGAAACAGCTCAAGACCCTCACCGTCAAGCTAAAGGAAGCCGAAGCTCGCGCCGAATTCGCCGAGAAGACCGTTAAGAAGTTACAGAAGGAAGTCGACAGGCTGGAAGGTAAAGCTATCCTAAAATAAAATATCCATCTTATAGATTATCATCAAGAGAAGGCTACATTGTTCATTCGGAACTTGCTTCACACTCGCATTGAATTGCTTTGGCTGTGCTTTGCTTATTTCAGATGGAATTCTACACCGAAATGCTAACCACAAAAGAATTGTTACCGATATCGAAATGTTTGTTAAAAGTCAACATTAGAAGCCGCGTTGTTTTCGCTAGCCATCAGAAAAGCATCGAATTATGAAAATACTAGTTTAACACATTCGAGACGGATGCATCACCGACGCCTCATAAGTAAGTTCTCTACGCGGCGGCTTTTCTCTCTCTCTGACACATTAACTACTGCAGTCGCGCCGTCTAGAGAATAAGAGAAGAAAGCCACCGTGCAGCGCAGATCTGTGTGAGGCGTCGGTGATACCACTTGTCCCGAACGTGTTAAGTAGATTGGTGCTTTGTTGCTTTAATTTATTAACAAATGCTTTGATTCTTGCCTTGCTTTTGCCAATTCTAGATGGGATTCTACGCGAAAAGGGCAAATACGAAAGCATCGTCACAGACATCGACAAGACATTTGTTGAGATGTCGTCGCAGACCGGAAAGTAGAAGCTAACCTTTAACTCTACCAAATCAAACCATAAACTAGCAACGTGCAATCATTACAAAGCTTTGATTGGATCCACTCAAGTATCTCTCAGTTTGAGACCAAATTGACTAGACTAAACCAAGCTAATAATAACACCCTTCCGGTAACAAATTAAGTAATTAAACAGTGACAAATTAGAGCCTTTAATACATTAACACCCGAATTCAACTAGAATTTAACAACTTCCTAATATTGTTATAACAAAGAAATGCCAATTATGCTGCGCTCTTATAAAGCTCCATAATTAGCCTGTTCCTAGCATAATATGTAATGTAACATTCTGCGTGAGCTTCTGAGCTTTCGCCTACGCCCACGCCTAATTAAGCTTCTAACCGCCGCTGCCATGCGTCGCCAAGGTAAGCACAAAACACCGCCAGAAAAGAGTGCTCGCCCGAAATAACAATTAGTTCTACTAATCTTAATAACATGTCAGTCATATTGTCTTACATCGTTGCACACTTTATCTGATATGTTGCTTTAGTTGCCTATATTAACTCCCACCATATGCCGAATAAGCGCATGACGTGCATACACTGTTGTCTACGTTAAATCCATATTTGTTTCTTGTTGACATTTCTTCATAAAGCTATGAAACTAATTCATTCTTGATATTTCCAGACGAACTTGGCATCAACAAAGACAGATACAAGTCCTTGGCCGACGAGATGGACTCCACTTTCGCCGAATTGGCCGGCTACTAAATCAACCCATTGGCATCATCGCAAAATGCATGCAGCTGTCATCGCTGTTTGTTAATAATCAATCCAATCTGCCTGCCTTAGTTTGGCCGAACAAGTCGCAATTGTTGCTATATAAATAAATCACAATGTGCAACACGCCAAACAACGCAATTTGTATCATAAGTTATTAAAGAGAGTCGAATGAAATGGCAACGGTGAGAATTTGTTTTGATTTCCGTCGATATCTTGTCGCATCTAAACACATATACCACACATTTATGGTTAAAATAATAATCGTTAAATTATTATTATTCTTACTGTACAACTATTGTAATTATGATTATTTTAATAACATATATTCATAATGGTAATTATAATTTCTAATAATAATCTTGGCAACGTGTGTTTTTTTTTTTTTAGTTTTTATTGGAAATGATGAAGAAATTAATTTGGGGCAAAAATTGCACTTTTGATAATAAGTCAGGTTGCTGAAATAGCCCTAGATCTTTTTGCGCTTTTAGTTGAACTATAGTTTGTCTTTCATTGCAAAGAAAACAACAATTTAAATATCAATTAGCAGTTATAAGAGGGAGTTATATGAAAATTGGAATAATCAAAATAGTTTGCTTGTTTTTATGTAAACATCTAAACTCAAAACTGATATGAACAAAACCATCGGTTGCCATTGCATACATTGCAGACCAATAAAAAACTTTAATAACTAATAAACGTGCTAAAATAATAAGCTACCGCAAAAATACTTAGTAAGAAGGTTTAGTACTCAATCAGTTATCATTAAACAAACTGAAAATATAAATAATTAATACTCTATAATTTGCTACTAAATTTTTGCCCCATTTTGGGACGCCGCCATTTTGAATCATCTCTGTATATTTATTTACTTTAACCACTATTTCAAATAAATATTGTGCACTCAAATTTGTACAATTAAAAATCAACAATGAATTAATTTATTTTAATTAATGTGAAAGAACTAAGCTTACAAAATTGAAAATAATTCAGAAGTAGCTATAACTGAGAATTTCCTAACGCTGCACAGCTTACACAACATTTCTCTCGTTGCACCCTCGTTCATCACTTCAATATCGAGTTTTGCATTCCTAAACTCATAAATAACCCCCCACTGGAAACCACACACAGAGTGTTGCTATAACATTTCACAAATAAAAATCAATAATAACTCAATAACTTATACCCACATCTCTTTCCACCAATCTATACATTCAAAAGCCTCATAAACAGCTATTAAAACCTAGTCTACATGTCCTCCTATTAGTATTTAACTCTCTAGTATTCATGAGTTTGCTATATTTTCAATATTGAAGAATATTAAGAATTTCCTAGTAAGGATATTATTGAGAGATGCACTTCAATACAGTATAGATGACGTCACAAGTTTCTTCGGATCGCCGCCCTCGGCGCACGCGCCTTCTACGCACATATTGATTGCTATGGTGGAGGCAGGGTCGGCGGCGCCAACCGACATAACACCGTCGCCGCGGTCGTCGTCGAAGCGTTTCGAGAATCTCCTCGTTGCCGTGCTTGCAATTTTGAAATTGGCTGAAATTGGAGGAAAACATCAAGTGAGAAGTGAGATAATTGGGATAGTTTCCGTACGAAATTGAACTGAACGTGATCACTTTACTGACGTTGCTGGTTGTCTTCAAAGGTGCGCCATGTCGCAGGACGGGCCAGAGATAAAACCAGTTACAATAGGTGAGTTGATGATAACTTGGAAATTATTATCCAGAATTATTTAAATAATAGTCACACAATGAATGTTGTGGCAATACCAGTGAGTCACTAGGAGTTTACACGATGCATTTATAGCAACCCTGTTTGTTTGACTTTTTAATGTTGGAGGCGGCTATAGATTGTGCTGATAAGCATAGCATGTGTTGGTTTTAATAATGGGGAAAGCCCATTATAATAAAAATCAATTTTTATATTATTATTGCATGATCATTATGTTTACATTGAAAAAATGGCAACGCTAGGAGAGAAAAAAGCTGCAGCAAAATTAAGTGAAAATTTTATTATAATGCGCAATACAGATAGTGCAGAATGTGTGCATCTGAAGAACAGAAAAACATTTTTACTCTTGAATCTTAGACTGGTATATAAATGTTATTTAGCAATCTTGAGTTGGAATGAATGTTTTCTTTATAAAACGTGTTTTATCAGTTTTTAAAAGTAAACTGAGCTAGTAAATTCAACAGCAAGTTACTATTTAAATAACAAAACAATATTTCACTAAATTTTTAATCAGCAAAATAACATGTAGCATTAAATTGCATTTTAGTCAATCATACTTAAATTTGGCAGAAATTTACTCAGGACAACTTTATTATTAAACGTGTGTTTTTGTTTGTACATTTTACTATTTTATAAAAAGATAGGAGATAAAAAGAAGCCAATATACCATAATTTTACATAATCCTTAAAGTTTAAAAAGAATAATTTGAAGCTTTTTTTTATTATTTGGACACAATAAGAATTGTTCGGTATTTCTGTGTGTTGTGTTGCCTACCTAATGTAGCAACTTGAATTGCTAACTAAATTTTAAATAAATTATTGTTTATAAATTTAAATCCTCTACAAAACATACGTGTCAAATAACTTTAGAGCAGGCTATATTGTTTATTATTATTATTTCTAGAATAGTTCCTTGCATTTCATAACTTCTCTCATTCCTCTCTAACAACAACATGTTACCGTTTCAAGTTTCTCGATTGTATTCTCGAGACAATTCAATTCTACTATTTCCTCTATTTCCACTTGGAGAATTGTGCATGCGGAGATTGTGCAAGTCACTTCTCAAGACAAAACAAAAACAAGCAAACAAATAAAATCAAAAGTGTCGTTGAGTGTGGTCATAAAGTCACTTACTCAACATTGATTCACAAAACATTTTCGGCTTGCTCCTTGAATTGATGTTTGTTGATGCCGAAGAAAGCAAGAAACCCAAAACATTTTGAAAATAAATATTTAGTAATTGTTAAAAATAAGTTTTATTAAAATTCTGAATAAAATTATTCACGTTACGCGGTCAAAAAGGGAATGGAAAAAGGCTTTCCTTCATGTACCGTAAGTTAAACATTTGTAAATGCTCTTAAAGACACGCCTGGAATTATATTTGATGTAGAAATGTCAGTTATGTTTTCAGCAGACAAGGATTCTAGGAAGCATTGTTCTTTAGTAATTATTTTGACATTGTTGTAAATGAAATGAAGTGATTCATAACTCAGAATATGATGGGATTGAAGAAAACCGAATTTCCCACATGAGTTACTGTGTTAGGTAAGTTGGATTATTTCAATCTTTGTTTAGCTAGTTCAGAAAGGTAATTTTCTAAATGACTCACTGTAAGTAATTGCATGTCAATATAGTTTACCTTTGGATATGAAGAAGTGAGAAGGAAAGCCAAATCTACATAATAAAATAATTAGCTATGCTAACAAAGCTGTTAACATAGTCACAGAAAACGTATTGATTTGCATACTCATTATAAATAAATTCAATTTAAAAATGAACTAACTAGATTTAAAGAAACAACAAAAACCTTTTTCTTTGTTTTTTTTTTGGATTGGATTGCCTATGATCTCTTAAAATTAATATTAATTTTTATACTTCTCCTCTCCCCCCTTCAAATTATCAACACACGTTTTACTTAAACTGGATGCAGCTTGAATGACTGTAGGCTGTAGGTTTCCCTGGAGCAATAACAGAGGAAAGACGTGTACAAATTTAATGCACCGAGAATTTCCTCTCGTTCATACAATATGCACAAGACGAATTTTTCAACATGCCCTTCATCTCACTCCCAACTCTACCGAATGTACCCAATGGCTTTTTAAGTAAGCTCAAACTAATCTAAAGCAAACATTCCCGATAAATTACTTCAAATTGTATCAACATCATTCTTCTTCACTATCTTCTTTCTTTTCTTCCTTTTTGTGCCTGAAAAGTTGATTCGGAAAGGAACCCGAAGACAGAAGACTGTTGGGATAGAAGGCATTTGGTATGTGAGCATTTGGGGTAGCTCACTACACCACAATCAGGCACAGTGGAAAATACTGAAGAGATCCCAGCCACAACCAATATTCCATTTCATTTTCGCAAAGTTTTTCACTACTTGTGGAAAACCCGCGACACTACAGGCAGACGACGAGAGGGTTCAGGGTATATTTTAATATAAATAAAATATAAAACACAATAAAAGAACTAGACTGCTACTATCTTTATCTTTCTTGCTCAGAAATTACTTTAAAGAAACAGTATAATATTAGCAACAAATGTATAATGTTGACTTGTGTGAATTTTATTTCTTTCTCAAAATATTTAATGTTTCGTTTGCCTTCATGGTTCCTCTCATAAGCAGGAAATAAACTGGTTTATGTAGCACGCAATTAAAAACTCGTCTTCCTCTCGTAAACGTCCTTTAACACTCCTTTCTGGCTGAAGAAATGTTGAAAACTTGACGTTCATAGCGTCCGTCGTTGAGCTTGTGGCATGAATACGAACTCAATCGATACCGTCTCTGAAATTACCGAAACAGTGGCTGTAAGACGGCGCCCGAAGGATATTTCCTTACCAGTGAAACTAAAGTCGGCAGTTCAATTAGTCTTTATGTACACAGCGCATAAAGAGTGCTAAGCAAAGTTTAAACAAACAAGAAAATTACAGAATAATTAATACAGCGGAGTTAATAAAGTAGACCCTGCCAGAAAATCGTTATGATGTTGATTTTGACGTTACGTTTATTTATTATTTTTTTTTGATTTTTATGTTGAAGTTATTTATATTTGAGTGGAATAACTTTGCATAGTTTTTGAGATTTCCTCCCTGGGGAAATCAGTACGTTTGATTGATTTACACTTTTTAAATCAAGAAATGTATGAGATTTTTTGAAATCAGAGATGAAATATTAAGTGGAAATTAATTCAAGACACGTCAACTCCTACTCTCATGTGAATGTTGAAACACGAAAAAAATAAATAATAGTGTAAAGCAGTTGTTTTAATTAAGGACTATGACTAACATACTTCTTGATTTTGGTTGGCAAATAAAACAAGTTTTAAAATTAGATTACAAAATTATTGCTTTTCAATTTGTGTTTTGAATGTTGGAAGACAAGATTTATGGAGATTTTTATTGCAGCTTCGATTAGCCGTTTAGAGCTTTCTGGCAAAGGAAATAAGTACAAATATGGCATTATTATTTTAACAGAATGAAACTTGGGTGTTTTTAAAGCTTAATGTCAATAAAAAAAAATCGTGTATATAACACATTATAGAAATGCCTACATTCAGGCAGCAACATCAACAACAAAAATTTCTTCAAAAGACTTCTTTGAGAAAATTCTTGTGTTTACTTTTAGCGAGTATTTTTGTTATTTATAATTGAGAACACAAAATATCATCTCACATTATAATTTGAATAATTTGTTATAATTTTAGTGTCTTATATAATGACAGATAACGCCATGAAACAGCAAATTTCCTATCGAGATGGCATTAACGGAATTCGATCAATCACGATTTTATAAGAAAACGAGTTTTGTGATTTGATATATTGTCCCATAACTTCTATAATTATTGTTAGATCATTTGGCTGTCTTCAATTACAATTTCTAAATAGATACCAAAGAAATGTGTGAAAATGTAATTTGTTTATCTTTAATAGTTTTAAAGTTATAAGTTCTCAAAGTGAATATTTGTGAAAAAGTGCAGATGCTGATATGAACGTATATTCCGAACAAATATATATTTGGAATGAAATTAAAGTATGTTCTACTATTCCAATTTTGTTGACGCATTTAGTTTTGGAGATAGTTTTTAGTGAAATTTTAGTCAAAAAATTTAAACTCGATTTTTATTCATATGGCCGCTAATTAGCTTATTAACTTATTATAATAATTCACACACATCACGACACCTTATAATGGAATTAAATCAATTAACATTCTAAATAAGTAATAAATAAGTTTCTTTTTATTGATTTTTTTCCAAATATTCCTTGCTCGATGTTAAGCAATTCTCATACGTTCAATATCATTATAATACGTTACTCAGTTTCAAAACTATAATAAATAATTCCGTTGGTTGACAAATGTTGGTTTTTCCATGGCGCTGAGTAGCTGCTAGCCCACGTGCAAAATAGTTGTAAGAGTTAACAATCTGTGACGATAAAGTTGCCTACATCATCATCATTTCATCTTTTCCAACCAGAAAAACTGCTTCAAACAATGATTCCTACCTTATCTAAATTAGATAATAATTGTTTAATTTAACTTTATTCATTATAATTAGCAGTAACTACATCAAAAACAGTCGCAAAAGTCACGCTAGAAAGCCTCCGCGAACTGAATAAAATATTCAGAACGAATCACAACTCTTAATTGCAAATTTAAATCGTAATAAATCTTCGCAACTCCGTCTTTGACGCTATGCATTGGAACAGTTGAACGTCGCCAACACTCGGTGCAAATCGAATTATTTGACTTTCCTCTCTCACTATGCTTGTATGGCATGAATCTAATCTAATGCACGAGTTGGAAGCAACATGTCACATCAATTAGTGTGTTATAATCGTATCAAACAATATATAGGATAAGAAGTAATTCAAATAAGTAAAAAGTGATATGAATGTCTAGTATTTAAGTTAAGTATGTCAAAGAACATAATTAGAGTCTAAATGTCATTTGAGTCAATTGAAATTCCTTGAAAAAAAAAACCAATTTGATAAATTGGTGTTTTCTGTCCCACTACAAGGAAAACAAGCAAACCACAAGCGGCTTGTCTACAAGTTTTCACGTAAAACAATAAATATGTTTTGAAAAAGAATTTCTTATTTTTATCTATTTAATTTTTCTTTGTTAATTTAAAATAACTATGTAATAAACACATCTAACTCACTTGTAATTACTGCATAAAATTTTAATTTAACCTGTTTATAGTCCACCTAACTACATCTAGTACTTCACTCGCTGCAGTTAACTTAGACATTTGATTACATAACTTCTTAGACTTGAGAAGTATTTGTTTCTTCTCGCATTTTCTTTATTCTCTTCAGTGTCTGCTAAATTAGTATTCTACTAAGGCTTTAAAATGTTGAAAATAAAGTTTGTAAACACTTCTCACCTTTGCAGAGTTTACTTTGAGTTAGAGTAAATAAAGTTTGGTTTGCGAAGAAAAAACATCGTTTGTTGCGTTGTTACACGCCTTGTAAAGCTCGTTTTTCATTTCTCTAAAAAGCACTTAGTGGTACATGTAATTTCGTTATGATTGTTTGCATGTGGAGGGTGGAAAAGGTTCTACTGGGAGTTTTTAAATGTCATTTAAATGTAGAAAAACTATCCAACAAGGTGCAAAAAGTAAGTTAATAAAAATTTAAAAGCATTCACGAGTTGGAAATTGAGTAAACATTTCCGTTGGGCTTTTAATTATTTATGTATGCACTTTGCCAGAAATGTAGATGCAATGTCCAAAAGGAATGAATGCAAATTTTTAATTTGATGAATAGACGCAACTCATCACTGATCATACAGTAGCTGCACCGTTTGTCTATTCGGCAGGATGCCGACACTCAGCTTGGTTTTAATCAACAACGCTGCCAAGAAGGGAGTTATTAACGGGGGTGGAACCCACAACCCAGTGACTCGTAAACCAGCACGCTGCTAAGTGTGCTACCGAGGCGGTTAAAATTAATTATAAATCAATACAATCTTGTGCCTATGTACAAGGGTTTTCTGCTTCGCAACGCCCATTTCGCATAATCGAGGCTTAAAAAACTGAATTGTTGTACCTTATTACACCTGTGTTATATCTATAAGGAATCTCACCACGCAATTTTATAGTGTGAATTAGAGTTTTACAATTTTACACGAAAATTATAATTAAATGATTACAAGTTAATATGTAAACTTCATTTTTGTCATAAAATAATCAATTTTCACTATACAACTAATTTAAAATTATAGAATTAAATGAATTATCCAAGCTGTCAGCCGATACCATGTTTGTTACTTTTCAACAATTAGTTTAAAAGTTATCTGATGAAATAACTTTTACTTGAAATGAAGACGAACACATTTCTAAACTAATTAACCTTGGTTGATTGATATTTGGTGTGCTAATTGTTCTAAAATATTGAAGTAAATTATGTTCAATGTGTTCTTATATGCATTGTTAATTTCTAACTAAAAGAATCTCTACAATTCGCATATACCTCATGCATATTGCTATTATATTATATATTTAGTTATTCTGTATCTTGCATATACTAACTTTATTCCTCTTCTTCTTTGCAGTCCACAATCCCTCAACCATCATCGGACTATGCCTAATCGGAGCAGGATGTGGTCTGATGCTGATTGCCGCCAGTTGTTTCTGCTACCGGCGCCGTTGCTTGGCCAATAGCAAACGCCACTGTTCCGAGCAACCATTGGCGTTCCACTCGCATCGCCGCCCCACGGCTGTTAAAAGCCCAGCCGGGGCCAGCTCCCATTACCTGAAAAAGAGCCCGAGCCCAACTGGATCAGGACGCTTTCCACCTGGCGTAAGTTAATCAAGCAAATTAAATCAAACCCGAATGACAAGGTCATCTTAAACAAAGTCTATAAAAACTGAGAAGCTATCAGACGTAGTGAACGTGACTCTGTCTCACGTTCGTGGATAAATATTCTTTTACGGGTTTTTTTTTTCTACGTCGGCAACAAGAAAATGTCATTGCAGTGCTTTTCTACGCTTGCACAATGTGTAATTTAACGATTTTTATGTCATCTATATTCTATGATTAATATTTGATGTGGGTTTTATGGTGAGACATGTTCGTGCAGAGTTGGTAGTATTATATTGAATTATAGGCAACTTCTGTAACTCGTACTGGTTGATACTGATTGAAATTGTGATCTTTCTATAGATGTCTGGACATAACACCCCAAGTCCTACCGGAACAATGCCTGGGGCTTTAGAAGCCGGTGTTAACAGCCAAATGGATCAAGTGAACCAACTAAATCATCTTCCTATTCAGAAGGATATTGTCTTCACCACTGAACAAGAGTTGCAATCTCCAAACAAGGAGGAAGTTGAAGCCAATGAGAAGAACTTACAGCAAAGTGTTAGTTACCTGGGGCAGTTGGTCTTTAAATTGAGGTTAGCAACGAACAAAACCATTTGGAAAGATTGGAATTTTATGGGTATTGTTTCTATTTGCAGATACAAGACAGATAAAAGTGCTTTGATCGTCTCAGTCGTGCGCTGTCGTGATCTCCCTGCTAAAGACCCCAATCTTGGATCCAGTGATCCCTACGTTAAGCTCCAACTCCTTCCCGATAAACAACACAAAGTCAAAACCCGTGTCCTTCGCAAGACACGCAACCCAGTCTACGACGAAGACTTCACCTTCTACGGACTCAACTTTAATCAACTTCCGGGCATCACTCTGCACTTTGTAGTCTTGAGTTTTGACAGATACTCGCGAGATGATATAATTGGAGAGGTTTTCTGCGCTTTAAACACGGTGGACTTGTCTCAGGCAGAAAAACAACAGATGGCTTTGTGCAGAGAGATCCAACCACGTAGCTTGAAGGTAGTTCTGGTTTGCATTCGAAAGAAAACGAGAAATCTATGCGGTTTTCCTTTTAGATAAAAAGTCAAGGACGTGGTGAATTATTAGTGTCTCTCTGTTGGCAACCAGCTGCAACTCGTCTTACCGTGGTCGTTCTTAAAGCACGCAACTTGCCAAAAATGGACGTCACTGGTTTGGCTGATCCGTATGTGAAGATTTATCTGCTCTACAATGGGCAGCGCATTGCTAAAAAGAAGACGCATGTCAAGAAGCGTACTCTGAGTCCTGTTTTTAATGAGAGTTTTGTCTTTGATATTCCTGCGAATGGTGAGGGGTCCTTGGAGCAGGTCAGCTTGGAGTTTTTGTTGTTGGATTGGGATAGGGTTACTAAAAATGAGGTAAAAGACAATTTAATTATGATTTACATCCAGGTAGGGTTAGTAGGGTAGTATACTATAGTTTTTTTTTGTTTATAGGTCATTGGAAGGTTGGACCTTGGCGGATCAAAATGCACAGGATCAGCTTTGCACCACTGGAATGAAGTGTGCAATTCGCCACGTCGTCAGATTGCAGATTGGCACAAATTGCGCGAGTAAAATTGTTAGCACAAAGTACCCAACTGCATCCAAAATGCAAACCACAGTAAACTACTAAGTAATCTTGAAACGGTGACAAATTGAAAACATAAAAACAGCGTACAAATCAGTCTAGATCTCATCAAGCATTGTAGATTTAGCGAAATGTTACAGATTTTAGCAACACTCAGAAGATAGGCAACTTTATGTACTTTGAATATCATTAGCAGACGTTTCAACATTCCACTTAATTTTGAACATAAACTACTTGTTTAAGATTAACAAATCATTGCTAAGACCCTAGACTGATAAACATTTTATCCAACAACCAATTATTGTATGTATAACCAAACATTAATTAATATAAAGAAAAACAAAATTGAAACATGAATGCCCTGTTAACAGGAACAAAATCTAATTACAGAAGACAGAATAGACAATGAAATTGAGTACAAGTTTATCTGAAATCAAGCGATTGAAAAGTAATTAAGAAATGGTATGAGAGTTTAATTAATAAATGAGACTTAGATGTGCAGTTTGATAATCTTGTACTCTCTTATCGAAACGAAAACAACGTGCTACAGATACACACAGATTACAACATACTCAATAAAAAATATGCAACCCAAATAACATTAGATAATAATACGTTAGAGATTACACACTGATAAAACAAGCAACCACATTTAATAAATCTATTTGTAGATAGGCGAAATGACTTCGTAATACTATGTAATAGAGTAATAATTGTACGACGCTTATTTCTTGTTCCACTTTTCGATAAACATATTACCTAAACCCAGTCGGAAAATTGAGGGCGATAACGAAATCAATTATTTGAACATAATCATATGAACTTCAATGAAAAAATTCATAATACAGGTACAGGTACAGGACAATTGATGAATATTTTTCCGATTACTTATTCAAAAGGCACAAATGACGTAGTCAGAATACAACCAGTAGAATGCGTGGACGATTTCAACAATCATTGACCTCCAATTTGTTGTTTGCTTTCGTTGAGTTCGAGTCACTTAAGGTGTAAACAAGGGTTTGTGATATAGGCTTAAGCAGTAACGAAGTATGAGTGGTTAATTTGGATGATTTACACACAAGTTTAAACAATGATTAATGACGAAATTTAGGAAGAATTGTTTTGTGTTATGTCTGCTTTGATTAACTGCGTTGGAAACAAGTTAAAAAATCATTAAAAGATTTGTTCTATCTGATTATGCTCAGTTTACAAAACTAAGTTTTGTATATAAAAGTGTGGCTAGTCAAAGAGTAGAGCTTTAAACAATATCTGATAGAAACTGACGATGCAAGCTAAAGATGTATGGAGTAAAGATAAAAATGCATTCTATATTTTATATCTTAGATTTTCTTTGAAAATAATGCGACTATTTAAATTTGTTAACACTTTGAAACGACTATTGTGTTGCTAATTCTTCATCGTAAAAGATTTGTTTACAAGTTTAATGCTTGAATGTAATTTTAAACTTATTCCATTCATTTCTCATCGAAACAAGTAAGGATTAATGTTAGACTTCTTTGTATTCCTATTAGATTGTGAGAGATTTGTTATATTCGCAAACAAACGAAACCAAACGCCACCCTCTTAGAATTAACGTAGGCAAATTCAGTGACAGACATAAAGTAACACCACATAAACTACTCTTGCATATAACTAATAACAACAATTTTACCATATTATTATGAAAGCAGTATGTAAATGTATATAATTAATAAATGGTTTCAATGGTTTTCAAATAATTTGGTTTGTCTTTAGGTTCCTAGTTTTGAGGATATATTCAAATTGACAGCGTTGAACATGTTAAACAATTGGTATAAATTGTATTCATGGCCTAAAATAAAAAAGTGATTACATTGGTTTATAATAAAAGCATTGATTGCGTGCAAATAATGTAAATCAATTTGTAAAGCATGAAATTAAATTGATGACTATATGCAACTTGTACGTCACGGTATTAATTAATCACAGAGCTAAAGTCAAGTTTAACGAAAAGAGTGAAAGTTTACTCAAGATATTAATATGAAAACAAAGTATTATCTATATGCAAACTAAATGCTAATCATTGTTATTATTAAATTACATACACTTTCACAATTTACTCGTTTTTTTTTCTATTTCTTACATTGATTTATTGATTTTACTAATGGACAAATATAACTGTTGTATTGATGTTTTTAGTATGTGGAAAGCAGTAAATTGATTAATAAAATACTAAAATTATCTCAGCATCTTCAACAATATGCAACTCTTAAAACACATTTCAAATCCAAAACTTATTTTTATCAGTGTTTATGTTTAACTCGATGAACGACGAATTAATATAAAATGCAACACAATATCAATATTCCAACAACATAATTGTTAAACAGAACATAATTAATCCCCCGCTGGGTTCTTATCTCCCCAAATAAACACAATTACATGCATTGAAAACGTTTCACTCAATTTTCGTAATCAAGTGTCAATATATTCCCCATTGATACGACCAAATCGATGATTCTATTCGATTCTATTTATTGCCTGCTTACAAGGGATAGATAAATAGTAAATAACATTCTGTCAATGTCCAGTCATGAATACGCGTCTATACTGCAAAGAAGTATGACACAAAGCGTTCGATAATGATTTATCTAGATCGATTTCATCGGTGACAATCAACGTTAAATATGACAGAACTTGAATTTTAATCACGGTGTGGTGTATTAAAGAGTGTGCAATTAAGTTTTGTAAAAAAGTAAACCAGATCCGATTTTAAAGTCCTTATATTAGATTTACCATGCGCAGATTGTTAGAACAGTTGTTAAATTGATAGTTTGCCAAATTACACACCTAACTAACATCTCAGGGTGTCGCTAAAATTTACATAAATCAAATAAACAGAAATAAAAACCTAAATTGAAACAGAAGATTGACTATAGGCAACTTTCCGTACAAATTATGACTGCTAGCAGTGTAATTCTCCGACAGTTCTAAAACAAAATTTATTGCGCATTTATTGTGCGTTAATCACCTGGTATTTTAAAATCTACATGACGAAAATAAAACGTTAAGATCGTAAATAATCGTGTCAGCTGAGGTACACACTTGTGACACTGGCATAACCGTTTTGAATCGCGATAAACTTTGCCAGTTGGTCTACTCGAGGCAAAGCGTGATTATTACTTACAACACAACTCTAGAGATAAAAAAAAGTAGTCATTTCAACGGCCTTTAAGTAAATAACGTATAAAATTTCCCTGCAAAACTGTTAATAAGCTCAGCAAAAAACTTTAAGTAGCATAGTAAACAAAGTTATGTTATTTTATTTGCACTTTATTATCATGGTTCGCATTTAATTTCACGAGATAAGTCGGTAGTCAGAAGTACACGTGTATTTCCACTTAAATTTACTCCCAAAATCTAAAGTCAATTCAACATTGATCAGTTTTCTGAAGCAAATCTGGAAGAATCTAAAAGGCGCAAGACTGGGAAACAGGTGAATGAAGTAAAAGAAGTAAAGCAAGTGAAAATAGGAGAAAAGCAAATGGAACCACCACAAATTCTCTTTGATGTTCCGCATACTAAAGTTGGAGACTGCAATGAACCTAGGAGAAGGTGTAATAGTTTAAGTAAAATGCAAGACAATGAAGAAGTCCGCAGGATTACCAAGAAGAGATCTTTTCGGAAGACACTGACGAGGACTTTAAGCAAAAGAGTTAGTTTCAGATCCAAAAGTATTGAACCACGTTCAAGTAAGTAAAGATTTTTATTGCAACATGAATAACACTTTGTAAATAACTCACTATTGTAGTACCAAAGGAAGCTGTTGGTCCTGTTACGACACCAGTCGATAGACAAACTTCATACCCAATTGACGTTGTAATGCGCGTGCGTGGTAGATCAAGAGAAAGACGAGCAGTGTCAGCAACCCCAATTAGGAAGATAAGTGACGAAAAGAGTCCGAACAGGATTGGGAATAAAGATGGAAATGAGAAAAAGTTAGCGAGGCCAAAGTGTATCAATTTACTGTGGTAAGTCATATTTGTCGATTTATTAATTGATCTGATTTCAAGTGTTTCTTTGAATTAAACTAATGAATTTTAATGAGGTCTTTAAACATAGGTTTTGATGGGTTAAATTATTCGATTTTTAGTCATGTAATTAATTATATCGAAAGTTACAATACAGGTTGTAACCTTCGATTTCATTTTCGTTCTATAAATTTAATTCCAATCGTTTTTGTCTTCATTTTAACACAATACATTTATAGATTCAAGCTTAATAAACTCTACTTTTAGTTAACAGTCATTACTGGTTCATTACTACTTAATCATGATTAAATTATGGTTTGGCTGTGTACTGTGGGTTATCTATACTTCTCAAACACAGTATTTGCTCATGTAAATTAATTGTTTTCACACTTCTTACTTGATATCCACGTGGCATCAGAATTCCTACTCATTGAAACTTGTCTAATGCGTCTGCTCGTATTTTATCGATTTAACACCCAGGACTAGCGCGTGGCTTGTGGCCAAACATTGAACCGTCTATCATTGCTCTCAAGTGCAACTTGAAAACGTGAAATAAGTGGCAAAACAAATGATTTTCATTTTGCAGCAGAAGGAAAGGTATTTGACCTTTTCGATTTAGAGATATTAAGAAAAATGTATAAATTGGGAAGTTCCCATTGTGGTTTACTCAACTGGAGCAGTTGGTCCTTCCCAGAATCCTTCAGGCGTGTCTGAATCTCGGCAACCAAGTTCACCTCTCTCTGCGCGCCGGCGTCGATTGCAACGATCCTGCGCGACGCAAGCGCAATTCCTTCGTAACCCGGCCGCCGCCAAAACATCCATTTTATTGTCGCTCTTCGAGCGGGCGGGTGCTCAAGTCAAATCACAGATCTTTATTTTGCAATTTTGTTAAATAAATTTTAAACCAGCACGATTCACAACAGTATTCAAAGCTCAAAAACAAAACACGACTGTCAATCTCTCAATTCGTTGGCAACCACCCTACAACAGTATCATCAAAACAATACCTTTGTACAATAAAGCAGTATTAATTGCAACTACACCTAACACACAGTATTATCAACTTCAATAACATTGCACAAGTGGGGCGGTTTTCGAAGATAAACCCGGTGCTCAACTAGTTTCAACATTGTGATCAATCCGGCTGCAACCAAGGGCAACCAATTTATTATTGGCGCAGGTATTTGCTCGCAGTTTAATCAGTGTGACTTTAGGGTGCATGCAGTTCTGTGAGTATTTGAATAGTTGATGTTTGAATTGAATGCAGACTACCGTTTGGGATGTTTGCCCTAAATCTTACTAGTTGAAGGCCATGTTTGGTAGAGATTAGAAATCATTGGAAATTTCTTGACCTTGACAATAAAAAAAATGTCCGCGGCATGTCTAGAGGGGAGTTGTAGTGTTTCAGAAGGTCTAAATCGTAGTGGGAAGATGTCAGGAAAACGGGTGAGAAGGAAATGTGTGACGAGTTGTTTCTATTTTTGGTTAAAGTATTACTCTTATAAATAGTGCAATTACAATACATTCTGAATACAAGCATATGTAATTTTTGAAAGTGTGTGATGGAAGATAGAACCTATAAAATATCTCAGTTTTCAAGTCGTGAATATGAAAGCGCATTTAATCGACTTTATGTCATCCTGTTTGGAAACACAATGAAATTATTGCGCTTTATTTCCACCTGCACGTAGTGCAGTAGTATGCCAATTAAGTATGATGCATGTTTATTCTTGTGTTGGAAAAACGCCTCCGCTGATTTTCCTCACATGATTGAAGACAACACTATATTTCACATGCAAATACTACCTATCAATCTCAAGCAATAAGAAATCTTCTCTTAAACTTGACAGAATACGTTGGTCGTATAAGGAAGAATTAAAATTAAGAAAAATCACAACCACTGCGTGATGGAGAAGACAGATAACAATCATTATTAGCACGCTATTTTTGTTTTGACTTGTGTCAATCGACGATTTGCGTTTCGACTCCACACAAAAACATAATTTAAATCAAGACTTACTTTAGAGCTAAACGTTCCCAATTTTGTTTCACGCTTGCCATTTATAATTTAAACGAATCTACATATCGATCAAGTCGAGTTCAAGCCTTTTTGCAAAGTCATGTCCATGAAGTTTCTTTGGTACACCCGGCCTTGCTCAAGGC
>JAODIE010000010.1:657763-695584 GCA_027575565.1 Diploeciton nevermanni
GGCAGCGTGACTGCAATAGTTCATGTGTAGGAGAGAGAGAAATCCCGCCGAGTAGTGCAGACTTCGCAAATCCCAGATCCCCCATCCCAGACGTGTTAAACGTTATAAACTTGGTAGGTTTCCTTGATTTTAACACCTTTGCAGCTTTCTTTTGCCCTGTTTTATAAGTACGGCTTGGTGAACAATCAGATCACGTGTGCTCCAATTTAAAAGTTCGTGAATCTTTATAATCCGCACTTTTCTTAATACAAAATTTCTATGTTTATTATACATGATGCATTCAAATTTAAGTTGCGTAAAACTTATACGCCTGACTCGGAAAAATGAGGTGCCTCATATAAGCAAACAATAAAAAACAATACATGCACGTTTGGTAAGCGGAGAAGCATGGGAATGCGAGATTGCAAACATCACTGTTTTTAATTTCTGATACGCCCTATTGTTTGGTCGCCGCTGAATCTTGCCCATAGACCTTTGATTACACCGCCGCATTGTTTCCTTATCATTTGTGTTTGATTACTGCAGCTGGTCTTACCAAGAAAAATCTACTGTTGAACACAAAGTATTTGCTTTTCTGGCCTACCACTCTAAATAGCTGAAATGCTGACGATATCATTCAAACGCAAGACCAAAAGCATGATTAATTTGTCATCCGAATGTTTGTAAGTTGTTGTTAATTTAAGCAGAGAAACCGATGTGTAAATGGAATGAATTACAGAAATTGATAATGTGTGTATTTGGTTGCAGCACGGGTGCAGCTGAAGCAGTCGCACTTTTCCCAGTTGATACTCGATCTCTTGAAGGCGAGAATTGTGCCAAGGATGTCGAAGACGGCGACGATCTGGAAGAAATAAAACATTACCTGGATCCCGCGCTCCTTAATGGGTAAGTTCACCTAAGAAGTAAAAATTTAGCATGCCGATAGCAACAATATCCATGAAGTGGAAACGTAATTTGAGACATTTATGGCTATCAAATAGTCGTATCTCATAAAAACGACTGGCTCATTATTTCTGCGTAATTCTACTTACCTAGAGTGCAAAAAGTAATTGGTTCCATAGATTCATGCAAAGTGGATGACTATGGACGAATCAATTGCATAAAGCACACTTTGTTCACTTTAAATGGAAATGCTTTTACAGAAATATTTTATCAATGAGTGAATTATGATAACTCCGATTAGAAATCTCTGTGTTGTCTTAACATTAATTACTGAGTACAGAGTGTTTTAAGGACACATTTTCCCTCCTTGGGAATTGATGATAATACAACTAATTCTAGCATTTTCATGCTGTATTCACGAAAATAAATAAACTTGATAACAATACCGAGTGTCTGCTCAGCATCACTGCTGAATAGTCAACAGGAAAATGTATGCCGTCAATAATTTTTTTTTTTCGTGTGGCTTGTCCTGATATTGCTGAATATCCACTGACAGTGCTGGAATGACTCCAGAAGATGGCAGTCATGCCAAATATTTGCAAGTAAAAGTGATCAATTTAATGGTGACTTGATTGGTTAGTTGTTGAGCTGATGCATTCAATCAGCATTAAGCTTTTTAGTGGATAAGCAGTGTGCGCAAGTTCAAGTTGAGTTTTGCGTTACACAGTCAACATCGTCTTGCATGGCTTTGTTCATTATTCGTTGGGTGCCGTGCGACATACGATTGTTTTAAACCGTTTCTTGTAAACGGTTTTATTTTCTGCTCTAACGGTACAGTTCTGTTTCTGAAAAGAGTAAGTAAATCATTTGGACATTGCTGACAATTGACAATTTGCTGTTGGAGTGCGCTGTTTTTAAATACTTTCGTCTGTGGGCGATAAACGTTGATCTGAACGAGTGGTGATTTACGATCACGTTCTACTGGGTCGCCGTCTCGACCGTTGCAACTAGTTTGCCGATAGTTAACTTTAGCGCGCGTGTCTCATATTTTCGCTTTTTTTTTCATGCCGAACTTATCGTGAATGTAGTGGCGACGTGATAAACTCAATTCCCGTGCTCGCTTCTCACGCCCGAAATCTGGTGAAGGACGCCCAGCTCCCAACAAACTATGAATTTTATTATAAACTTTGCTTGGACGAAATGAAAAATAGTAGCACCAATCCACTTGCTTATAACAAGCATGAGGCATGTCTACGAAAAATTTCTTGCGCTTAAAGCCTCCCAATGAGTGGTAAAGTGTTAAAAGTGCAAAGAAGTCTAGTGTAACATATTAGGAAAATGGATTTGAAAGATGATAGTCTTGATGATGAGAAACGCAAAATGTTCATGGAGAAGATGAGTAAGCTCAAGCTTAATAAACAGAACTCAATCAAGGAAAAGAACAAATATAAGCGGAGATTTAGTATGCCCGTATTGAAGGTCCTAGTTTATACGAAAAGGAAAATCAAGCGACGTTCTTCGTGGACCTTTTGGTGAGTTTGAAACTTGTCTAGCTAAGTACGGAAAGTACAAAGATTGAGTCATAAACTTGATATATGTGGCAATTTTAGATATTGTAGTGAAGCATAACACAGCCTGAAGCGTATTTATATTTTGGTACATTGCTAGAGTTATAAACATTTAGAAAAGTACACAAATTCATACCATTCCAGTTTATCAAGTGTAGTAAAGGTCGTCAAACATTGTGGGTTGCCTACAGCCAACTTCGATTCTCTTCGTAATGGAATTGTTTTCGATGTTTTGCGATATAATACAAATATTTATTGAGTTATCTCTATTACAAATAATGCCAATGAACTTGTACGTTTTTTTACTCATGCTTTTATCACTTCATAACTGATTTATGCCTAGAAAAATAACAACATTACTTTTCTTGCTTTTGCCTAAACAGTCAGGCTACATTCAAGACTTAAGAAATAAGTGCCGAAAACATATCTAGGTATCTTGGTTTCTTGAAGTTAATACACTAAAAGGTTTGAGACAAAAAAGGGTAAGTCTTGAAAAGTCAGATCTTTGCCATGCTGGCAAATCAAAGAAAACGAGTTCTTCGAACTCAGACGACGGAATTTTATTGGGATATCGAAAGGATAGCCTGTGAAAAATTACAGCAGTAATAATTATCAACTATCAATGTCATGGGAATTATTGATTTATGATATTGACAGTGAACTCATTTTCTAGGTCGTCCTTTTTCATTTCCATGATGTAAAACAACTTTAACTGCGCAGTTATTATTTCGATTACTTTCTATAAATCTCACATTTATAATATACAAATAAATATAAACAAACGTATTGTTAATCAATTAATAATATTGTTGATTTACGTATTATGAACATCTCGTTCGAAAATGTTTCTCATGCAGCAAAATTCCCCCAAAATTGGATATGAACTATCCATTGCGTTTATTTGTCTTTTTGGCCTGGTTTTTACGTGTTTTATGTTATTATGCTTTCACTGCTGTCAGGCTTGAATATCATCCAACTTGTTCACAACTATCTCCGAGTTGATTTAAAGTTTTATCATGAATAATGATGCTGTGCTATTAAATGGTGCGGAGTGTACGGTTTTTGCATGGTGCACAAATGGTTGTGGTTATGTGGGTACTTTGTATGCATGTATCCCGCGTATCCTGCAGGCTGGGCGGCAGACGCAGTTATCGATCTCGGCGGTGCAGAGCAGCGACCTGATATTTTAATTTCAGTGCTTTTCCAGCGGCGTTCTCGCACGACCTGTGTGAGTGGTGCTTTTATAGGCATGGAGAAGATGCTCATTATGGACTTGATTCGAGAGAAATCAAATATTCCTCGCAAATTCATTTATAAAAGATGAGCTTGAGTTGTAACATGAATTGAATAATATTTTGTATACTCTAATTGGACTGTTAGATCATCCCAGTTTTTAAGTGATCGCGAATGGTGCAATATGAACCAATAAAACATGGAAGAAATGGTAGTGGGCAATTCGGGTATTCACCTGCGGGGAGAGTTGTTTATGCTTTCTTGCGGATGAAACCAATTGAATCGGCATTAGAAACTTGTATATATAGTACCCAATCCTGGTTGGTCTTTGGAATTTTTACTGGAACAGGATTATGAATAATAAAAGTATTAAATTCAACGAGGTGTTATTCAAGCAAAAATATGCTAAAAACGGCAATTTATTCAATATCACCTTCAAATGGCTGGAGATTAGGAGCACTGTGTCAATACCAATCCATCAAAGCGTAATCGGATTACGTTGCGTTTCTAGCAAAGCAAAAATCAATTCTTGACGATAACCTCAAATGTAATCTCATACCTATTAATTTATCCCACCTGAAAATTATTCTTGAATAAATCCAAAAAATATGATTACCACGCCTTGCTGAGCGAATAGACTACTTTTCTACATCTGATTACTATATACACTTAGTATGATTGAATAACATTTCCATACTTCACGAGGTTGAAAAAAAGGCAAATGATCCAAGATTTATTTTGTATTCGCAACCAAATTAGGCAACATTCCGCACTTTTCTCTAGTTTTCCACGAATTCAAGAAAATGCTTTAGGTGAATTATGAAAACTGTGTGTAAGGAAGAGAAATGAGCAATTCGGTAGTATTTTGAGTAAATCGTATATTTAGTTTCGATAACGTTGCCGCCTACGACTGCGATTTGGGTCAGGGCGACGCAAAGAAGACAGAGTGCAGTTGGGTAAGCGGCTCAATAGTTTCCTCTCGTTTTCCATTTCCCAGTTTGTCATTTCGCAACTTCAATTTACAGCTCATTGCTGCTGGCTCATGTATCATCATTTAGAAGTTAATCTCTTAAATTGAATATCTACCATTGCCACAAGTTTCTTGGAGATAATTTTAAATTGTTTTGAGCTGTGCTTCTTAGCCATTGTTAAGTGAATTGGTTGTTAATGCAAAGTACACACTGGAGGCATCGTAAACCGATTGAGAGGTTACCTCAACTTTGCCGATTAATCGGTCAACAACTTTGAACAGGTTCATGATGATGGCCAGGAGTGATTACTGTATTCTCTTGATATTCAAGGAAATAGCAAGATGATAAAATAGTTTGGATTACAACTATTGATTACAACGCGCCCAACTTTTAATAAACCTCCTTCGTAACAATTACTACTAGCAATGTAGTAGGCCCGCTTTTCAATGATCGCCAGCCATGCAGCCAATTACCGCACCCATTATCTAATAATGAGTAGAACTCCAACACACCAGATAGTTGGGACCGTGCAGCCGCGTTGCTATTTTGTTGGGAGTGTTGTTACTGCGGCAGAATTGTTAACGATCATGATCATGGCCCTTCGTCAAATGTAGGAAATGGAAGGAACAATAAATTGATAGCGATAATCTACTGCGCGTTGTAATCGCAATGCGGAAGAAGATGGGAATGCAGTAAAAGACTGCAGTGTGGATTATTTCAGTTTGAAAGATTCCTATTTGATTGGATGCTAGAGAATGAAACGTCTGAGGACTTTGCTCCCCATTGTCCTACTTGGTCAAGGCCCCTTTGTAGACTTTCCATGCTTTCGTTCAGAGAATGTATATAATATTGGTTTCTTTGAAACCTATGTCAAGTTTACTCAAACTATAATAGTAATTATGCGCAGGAAACCCAACGACTACAGGAGTAGGATTCACTAAAAACCTGCACGCTTGATTGATCAAACTTGGAATCCATCACTTTGCTACATAAATCGAAAACGGATCTTGCATACAAATTCACCCACCCAAAACCACACCGCGCTCTGCAGTCCAAGAGAGAGAAATTGCGTCCCGATAATCTCTTCTTTCTCTGTTTTTTCCCAGAAAAGGGAGAAGCGAACTGCAAGTGGTATTTATCAATTTTCTATTCAATTCGAATACTCTTTCTGGGAAGAATTATTGAATAAATTGATTGCAGTCTGTCATGCAGTTTGTATAGCAGGCCTTTTCATTTCCTTATCGTCACGTCGTGCATCTTTCAAGCGGTTGTGAAGCACCTTCGAGGCTCATCTCTGTCGAGGCATCATCTTGCCTTTTTGCAGCCGTCATTGCGGTTGTTGCTCTGTGGAACTTTTTGCGTCTTTTGCTTTTCATCGCTTTCAGAATTGCCTGCAGTGTGCGAGGTTCATTTCCAGCATCATTAGAGATCTGCAATTTTATGCTCGTCAGCTATTGACACACATATAAATTGTTCTGCAGATGTACAACAAAATCAGCACGCAACTAGATACATTGCATGCCTTTAGGTATTAAATAGTTGTCTATGTTTTCTTTTTTATACATACCATGATTAGTTGGTTACAATGGGTATTCTCAAGCTTCCTAAGGTATATTGCCTCCCTTTCCTGCAACGGAGGCTTGTATCTATTTGGCTCTGTTTGCGTTGACTTGACAATACGTGTCCCTGCTAACCACGAAATCAGCAGAGTCAGCTGCCCCACCACACTCGGGCATTTCCTGGCACATCCATACGAGACCATCTACATGGTTGTGTGCAGGCGCTTCTTGCTGCGCATTGCTGCCACGCTCGCCACCTTCCGAGTTGGAATCCAATGCGCCGGCATGCCGATCGCTTTCCAGTCGTTCTCCGTCGGTCGGCGAGCGTGTTCTATCGCGTGTGACCCGCAACCGACCGATCTCTTCGCCTTCATCAAGCCGGCAGCAACCATGCCGTAAAGCAGCGGCGCCGCCTTCGTCGTAGACCTTTTGCAATTTTTATTTCTCTTCGGTTCTGGTACGCGTTTTTCCTCCTCCAGTTGAAACCCGATGGAACGACGTGTAACGTCAAAAACTTGCAACGAGCTTTCTAAACTAGACTGAAGCACGTGAACCTCCTGCAGAGTCTGCACGATTTGCAATTTTCTACCGCATCAAGAAGTCGAGGTGTGTCCTGAAGATATTTTGGTGTAATTCGTGATCAAAACACATGCATGTCCACGACCAGTGACTCTGTGATGTTGTGTTTCGTCCAATCCTTCGACGCGAAGGACCACAAAGATGGAATTACGACGCCGGTCAGGGATATCAAGGAGAATAAATTACGCATGGTCAAAAACAAACTGCTACGCAAGTCACGGTAAGCTACTGGAATTGCTGTTGACGTTAGATTTGCGCGTTTGACCAGAACAATATCTTTTGTTGGCCTGTTCCTTGGTGTGGATGTCAGCTACAGATAACCCTAGCAATGATTCAGTAATACAATTTGATAATTATGTTAATATCAGTTGATTCAAATTCCTCCAGCCTGTTCTTCTCTTTATTTGTATATGAATATGAAACCGTAAAGTATTTGTTGTATAACAACAATACTCACTTTATACTCATTGCATGCAGGATGGAAATGCAGGCAGGAGAATTTTAGACAGTTACTGACTCATTAAAAAACCCGAACTTCTCCATCTTCATACAAATCCCTTCTTCTTGGAGGAACGGAAATGGGTTTCAAGCCAGCAAACCATGAAGGTTGTACTTTACCCCCAGATTTCTGCAACTAGCAAAGAAAAAAGCGCAGTACATTGGAAAAGTCTCAGGTTGTTTACTGGTTTGTAGGCTTGTTTGCTGCATTGAGGGGTAACACCCTTCACGTTTCTGTCGCGACGCTTCAACTCGTGCAGCTTTTGGTGCAATAATAATGAGAAATCAATGCAACTTCTAGATTTCAGTGGTAATGATTACTCAGTTTGCAATTTTCCTTCTAGTTTATAGTATCCCGGTGTAAAGTGTAAAAGGTAGTAAGATTGGTTGTTGTCATCGAAGGCGACTTGAATAATCTCAGTTTCCAAATGATTACAGAGGAAAAAAAATAAGTCATTTGCATGAGCAGTACAGTCGCGTTGGCATTGACCGTTGATAGTGTAAAAATATGAAAGAATATGGAAAAGTCGTAGGTTAGTCATCACTTATGACGTTTCAATTATTTGCCGTGAGAATTACTTTCCTTACAGGCTTATGCACCTGTTGGAAATCTCAGTTGGATTGTATTTAATTAGACAGGCTGCTGCCCATATATTTTCTTGCCGATATTCTGTTCGATTAGATTGAAAAACAATTGCCACATCTTGTATTTATTTTCATTGTTTTCGTCCTAATGCGTGAAATGAGCCACTTCTCACAACCCACACTGATGTATCTTTTTCTTCCTCTCTTTGCTGTTTCTATTTCGCAGTTGTTCGATTACAAACATTAGATGCATTGACAGTTATTTCTTTGCTCTAACGCAATGTAATGAGTGTACTGTTGAAACTGCGAGAACGAGTCTTAATTAATGCACATCCTGAGTAGAAAATTACCGAATAGGTGTTGCATAAAAGGTTAACCACACTTCTGCGTATTCTCGTTTTGCTCTACAATGTTTTGAACGTCACATTTTAATTTGATCTATTTTTAATGCAGAACAGCTGTTTTCCTATGCTAGTTGCTGCTTCCAACCATGTAGATTTTGTCACCTGTTAAGGATGAAATTATCATGATTACAATGTGAATGTTAGAGTTAAAGGAGAAAGAGGGATAACAAGTTTTGATGGACATTGTGGCTTATTTGGTGGCACTTCTTGAAGTCACTCAACTTACGTCACTGAATAGAAGCTTACATTGAAAGGTGGACTGCGGCTTGAAATGTTGCAGGTATACATTAGAAAGACTAGTTTTGGGCAGGTGATGTAAAGTCAGATGTTTTTCAGAGTTTCTTCCTGGTTGATCTAACGGAAAGTAGGAAGTCTTTTCACCTTGATTCTATATTTTCATGATGTTGCTGGCATTTCTCGCTTTATTTTAAGCACTTCTAGTTGACAGTGCTTCCGCTTTTATTTTAAGTTAATTCAGGACTAGTCTTTCGTCCTCTTTACAGTTGCTTCTATGATTTAAAGAAATAAACTGCCAAAGCATTCAAACATGTTAGTAATGTGACTAATGGAATGAATGTGCCCTCTCTTGGGGAAGATTCCGCTCAGCTTCGTTAAGTGACTGTTGAATCAGTGTTGATATTTTTAGCCTGTGATTTGAACTGGTTTAAGTTACTTCTGCATACCGGCGACTGAAGCTACTAAAGTCGACATTTTCTGACAGCCAGACTATACAAACACGTTGACGATGCAAGGAAAGCAGTGCAATGGAAGAAGCTTTGTTTAAGGATAAATTTAAACCGGAACATACATTGTATAGTGAAAGTTTATTTCGGGAATTCAGAGTAGTGTCACATGTTTTTAAACACATGACAACAAAACGGGATGTTTCTTGCGCATCCAGAACTTTTCCATATAGTATTATTTTAGCCATCGATGAACTAATAATAAATTGTAGTCATTGTCTAATTTAAAATCAATATAGTGCTATACGACGATAATGATAATTACTGGATCAAATTGATATTATATGAGCCATTCTTATCGTTGATATTATTTGATTAAGCTGCCCTTTCGCATAAATAATTTAACACCTTATGTGAATACTTCTGTCTTGTGCGGAAGTGCCTCGCGCATTGATTTGTTCATCGGCATAGTTCCAATGAAGCACGAGTGTGGAAGGAAGTGCGAATGGATTAATCACCTGGAATGTGTAAATATTCATGAGGTGATCATGTGCCTGCACTTCAACCTGTGTCAGCACAATTGAAAACAATCTGAAAGAGGGAATAATAAATTAGGTGAGATTGAAGTTAAGTTGGATATTATAAAAGAAGAAAATAATTCAATTGGGATTCATTTGCTTCTATTGACATACTGTTTACCGTTCAGTCTAGGGGTCGGCAACCTACGGCTCATCAAAGCACCAACATAATTTAAAAAAAAAAAAACAACAAACCTATAGCGTGAGCGGGATAGATTGCAAATTATTGTTTTTTCATTTGTTTTGTGGATTTATTTCTCACATATTTATTGTCTATTGTCCTATTAATCAACATTGAAATAATTTAGTGTTATGTTCATTTTATCTTATCGAAGAATATTAATTTCATTTGTCGGGCGTATTATTTTTATAAATTCAATGTGCGGCCCGCGTAATTTATTTTTTGAAAATAGACCCTCTATGGTCGCCAATTCGGGGTAATTAAGAATCGAAGCTACAATCGGGATTTCCATTGTCTATTAAATCAGAGCTCATGATGTATTTGAATGAAGTAGTATTTTGTTTTGCTTTATGTGTGTATCTTATTCTTTGTGAATTAGATCTGTTCTCAGTATTGTTTTGAGAGGAAGAAATAAATTATGACATGTGTTGGCAACTGGTGTGTAATTTTTGTATAAATGTGATCTATTTACATCGCTCGCGAATTTTCCTTGAATATCAATGGATGAGTCAATGAAAATTTTGTGACAAACATTCGCATTCACAATAACACTACCAGTTCGTTCAGCTGACTAGAAAAACATAAATATTAGAGGAGTGGTAACTATTTAGTTTAATAAATTCTAGTAATGAGTTTAATCAATCTTCCCAATGCTATTTTGGTTATATCTTATTCATCACTTCATATTTATCGAGAATTTTATTATTTATTGTGGGGATTTTTAATTTGTATTCAACCCAACGTGCTAATAATATATATTTTGCCATTCAGCCATGGAAAATATTAGTTATAATAATTTAGTTGTTTTCCTAATGGGTAATTTTAATTATGGAAATTGGATGGGATTAGTTTGGGAAACTTCAACTAATTTACTAACCAGTTTTAATGCACTTTTCTTAGAAAAGTGCTTATTATGTTATTCAACGTTTTTAGCAACATTATCTTTTAAGAAGCATATATTGTTATTGTGCTTATAGTAATTTATACTGCATGAATTGGATAGTTTTGTGATGTTTTGTATTTTGAGTTACATTTCTTTTTCGCTTGTCCACAATGCGCATTCGTATTTCTCAAGAACTTCCTTACATTCTGCATTATCTGGCAATAGTCTACACGTGTCTTTCGTTCATCGTTCAACGACTGCAATTTCCTTTCTACGCTTACATCCACGCTGAAAAAACTCATATTTTCTCGGTTGGAACAGCTAGAACGCGATTGCTTATCACTCAACTTCGTGCCGACGCAGTTTTTGCACGCGCGCGAGTACCACCCGCAGCCAAATGCTGCAAAATTTACTTGCACGTACATTTCTTGTTCTCCACTGTGTGGAAAATCAACGACACATAATTCTACACTACGGACTATTGTTTTCTATTCTATTGGTTGCTTTGTACAAGCCAAAAGACAGTGGTAAACATCTTGAAGATTCTAACTCGGACGATATTAAAATGGTGAATAATTGAGTTGTGAGGCAAGTTACAATGACCTACTCTGCGTAATTATTTATCCAACAGCAAGATATGAGGACGTTGAAAAAGTCAAGGTGACTTTAACATTTGATCGTTTTCAAGTTAATCAAGATGCAGAACCTACTCTTAACTTAAACCACATTACTATTCCACCATTAAAATGAATATTTCGTTGTTTTTCGAATTGAAAATTAGGTCAAAAAGTCATTCCATCCGGTAAAAACTCCAATCGACGATAGTGTCGCAAAATATTGATCGCAATTGATATCCGATATGACCGGTGTGAAAATGCACACTTGGTGCGTTTCTATTAGTCGCAATCGTTGATTGCAGTCTTTTTTCTTCTCAGGCCTTCAATTTAGTTACTATTGTTTGGCAGTAACCACAAAGGCGCTAAGGTCTAAAATTCATTTTGTCTGCTTGATCAACAACAATCTTATGGGGCATAGTATAATTAATTATATAGCAACATTTTAAAACAGATATTATCGTGAGAACCTGTTTTCTAAACGACTTGTCCTTGTCATGTGTTCACATTCATGAAAATTCGATGAAGTTTTCCGACGAAATAATGTGGGATAAAATGTCTACTGGCTGAGATGGAGCAATTATAGAATACAAGGATATTGTGCTTTGTTTACGCGCAATTGGACATTTAAAAATGACCGAAATTTGTTCATGGGTGGTTTATTTGCTAGTGCATTATGACGTCTTGTTAAAATTGTTGAAAATATGCAAATATTTGTACTTTGCTGATAAAACAACTTCATTAAAATGAATGCCCGATAAAAGTTGTTGGTTATTGTGAAAACTGTCCGTAATTATATAATTAACTCAGATAATATTATCTTTTAGTTTAACTATAGGTGTGTAATTTACTTGATTGAAGTTTACATATTGTAAAATCAATAGAAGAAACCACTAATTGTAAAGCTCTGTTTTCCATCAAAATGAGAAGTCCGATATAATTATACGTTATATCAGAATGGGAATTGGTCAATTTTTTTCACTTGTTATATGACCTGTATCGAATTTTATGTCATATAACGTTTCTAGCTACATTATTCTTTAAAATGTGTGCATGTTTATTGTTCCTAGAGTGCTTTCTACTTTTGATCAGTATCTTATATGGATTGCATATTTAATGACATTTCGAAGTTCTGGTTATCACGGTTTACTTGGTAGTAGTTGGTTGATAGACAGGTACTTTGGTAATTAGAAATTATCTTCTTAAAATTGTTGAGAATATAAAAATATTTCTATTTTGCCAATAAGGCAACTGTATCGAAATGGGTGCCCGATAGAGGTAGTTGTTTATTGTGGAAACTATCCGTAATTATTTAACTCAGTATTATCTTTTTTGGTTTAAACAACGGCGTAATAGAATTATATTGTAATATTATAAAACTCAGTTTCTCATCAATATGGTATACACAACTGGAGTTTCTGTCCAAAGTTTATACTTGATAGCTTTGTGAGCACTTTTAGATATTTAACAATAAATATTGTTAAGGGCCGGAGAGAATTCCCGACACTTGTCAGGCTGTCTCTCTACGCATAAATTAGTTCAATATTTTGCAGCTACCAATATTTTTTCAATAATAAGTGGAAGAAGTCATGGAGGACGATGATACAATTAATAATTTTGTAATGTGATTCATTTATAATAAAATCAGGAGAAAAATATTAAAGCTTCAGACTTGTCTTTTGTTGTATAGGGAAAGACTTAATATATTAATTGGAGTTTGTTAATACCTGTAATTACCGTTCGCATTTAGTTATATTGAACGCATGCGTTAGTGTAAATTTTCCGCGCACTTTAAAAGGTTGTTGTAAATTTCTTCCATATACCTTGACACTTACATCTTTGACAGTTTCCGAGCATCTTCAGTATGCTCGGCAATCCTGAGAATTTAATATTGGCTTCTTCTTGTTATCTCTCTCGTTATCGTGGAAAGCATGACTTATTTAAGAACGTGCAATCGATTTGAAATCAATGAGATATTCTACACTAGAATAAGATCATTAAATCTGAAATTCATTCTGGGTCAAAAATTGCAATATTTATGCTTCCTTTGGAAATTTGCGATTTGCAAAGCTGTATATATTTTCAACTAATCAAATCTTGGTCCTTGTTTAGATTTGATTGTAGACGAACGAACTTTTTACGCCTTGAATATAAATTTGCTAATTTTATTTGATGCGTCATTTATTTCCTAGTTTTATTGATCTACCTCTGAACTCCAACCTATATTATTTTGCGCTCATCATTTGGGTTTTTGTACAATGATCGAAAAGCAATGGCAAATTGCAAAGGTAGTCAACGACCGCGAGTAATCTTTACTAGAAAAACTCCTCTACCACGGTAGAGCTTTAAAAAAAGTCCCCAGATGCTAAAGTAATAAAGAGAATTAATGCCACAAGAGCTATCAAAATAGCAAGACGAGTTTCCCATTCCCAAGACAATGGAGTCTCTTGTCTTGTCTGTAAAAACTAACATTCAAAAGTGATTGTAACCGAATAGATCCAAGGTATTCAACCATAATTCAGTTTCGTAATCTCTTAACTTATTGAGCAAGGAGTAGTGCAATACATACATTTAAGTATATTCAAAGATACGAACGAAGAATTTAAGGACGCAAACGGAAATTGCACGCATTTGATTATAGTTAGATTGGTCACATATTTACTCTCTGCGCATGTGTGTTTAGTAATCGCATTTGAAACACCGCCGACATCCGCTGTTCGCAATTAAAACAACTGCTTGCTTCATTAAAGCGCAAGTGTGCTTTCAATTAAGGTTGGCTTCCCTAATTTGATGTATCAATGGATTTGTTTCCGAGTTTCATTGAAATATCTCTGAACTCCAAACGTCGTATAAACGTCGAATATGATTAATTATTATCATGTTTCCAACGGCTATTAATTAATAAATTAATATGTGATAAATAAGTGATCATGCTAAATTCTATTTTATTTTCCTCTCTAAACTGAGCATAATTAAATCGCGTGGGTGATGACAGAATTGGCGAAATTTGCGACTCAAAATTATTACATCAATGATAAAGGTCATGAAACAAGGCCGTTGTTTCACACCCACAACACATTTTACACATTATAGAAACTCCCACGCTATTTAACTAGCATTCTCTGTAATCCTATTGTGTCTGAATGAATGATCCACACTCTATATCAAGGGCCGGCAACCCGCGGCTCGCCAAAAAAAAAAATCACAATTTAAGAAAAAAACAGCCAACTTACAGCATGAGTGTGCCGTTACTTCTGACAAAAAACAGCCGGGATAGATTGCAAATTATTTTTTTTTGTTTTGCCTATTTATTTCTTACGTTGCACCTTGGAGCACAAGGATCTATTGTTCTATTAATCAACATTAAAATAATTTGTTGTTACGTTCAGTATATCATATCGAAGAATATTATTTTCATGTGTCGGGCGTGTCAGTTTTATAAATTGTCAATCCTTTGTCTCTTTGCAATGCTACAGAAGGGAACCAAAACCAAACATAATTAATTATACGGTCCGCTCTTTTTTTTTTAAATGCCCCGTTGTCCAAAAATGGTTTTCGACTCGTGCTGAATATCATCATCAGTGCAATCAGTCGAAGCTAGAGAATTCTTTTGTGTTCCACGTGTCTAGCTTTTCGTCATCTGACTCCATATGCAGAACGCAATAAACCGCATTCAATAAAAACTGCTGTGGTCACATTTTTACCGTATTGTTGCATGCTTTCATTGTTTCACTGCGCTGTGGATTTTAATGTCTATTTGAATATGTTCTACGTGTGCGCTAAAAATAAGAAGACTAAGGTGTTGAATTGAAAGATGAGACCAATGGCGCATAGTCATGACGGATTTATACTTGGGAAGGAATGCAAACACATTTTATTACTCATGAATTTCTTTGATCTTTTAGAGAACGAGACGTTTTTATTGTGCTTATTTTAGGCGTTCTTCCTTTATTCCTGCCTTCCACTGCAATATCATCCAGGCTTAATCCAACTTCTTAGCTTCTCATTGTGATCTCGTTGAAGATTTGTCCAAGTTCCAATAGTTTACAACTTTTTAATCAAATCCAGCGCTTTCTGCTGATGATCCACTTGCTAGTGATTTTTCGCTCCATATTTCCGGATATAAATACTACGAGTGCAACAAACAGCAAACATGCAATTGCAATAGTGCTATTATTCAACTGTGGGTAGAAGAGTTGTGTTATGCCATGTTGTATCAACAGTTGACAGCACGAGACGTCGTTTAACTCGGTTCAAGTTGGTTTGAGTTGCGTATGTTTCTCGCATGTCTCAAAGTCTAAACTAAATAAGATTACATACTTATTATATGGTCCACACTATGATTGCATTTATGCAATTAACGAGTTAAGTCACTTTAATGCGACGTTAACTGGTTGGCTGATTTATTAATTTTAACGATGTAAGCAACTCAACTTAGTGCGACAGTTGTAAGTGTACTAAAATTGGGTCACTTTGTGTATTTTCGTATATCATGTAAATTACAAACGTGTTGAACAAAGCTACTGTGAGCATTGCAACGAAAAACTGTACACTGGTAAATTCCTAGGAAGTTGTACGTTTTCCATGAGGCGTTTTTTAGTAGTCTATGGAGATTTGCATGTTTTGCATATTTAGGACCTAATGAAGAATGGCTGCAGCTGTTTTCTTTACACAAGTGGTTTTCGCAACACGTTGAATAAACATTTTTGTGTGCTGCAGGTCTTCAGCTAACTTTGGGAGCGCGGGGGCGCGTTCTGCACCGAGCACCCCACAGACCGTCACGATTGGGTCGTCGCTTCTGCCCGGTATTGTCACTGACTGCAATCCCGGCACTTCACCCCCGACCAGTTTGTCTCGGAGTCCAAGTCACAGCATTTTTTCGAAATTTGATAAGTAAGTAAATCACATTGCCTTTTAATGATGTGATGACATCTACCAGGAGTTTTGAGAAGTTATTTGACATTTATCTAGATGATGTTAGATAGAGGTATCTTTCTAGAAAATTATTCTAATATTGGCAAACCTTTCATTTGGTTACAAACTAAAAAATAGGTTATAAGTTTTAATAATATGGTATCTCTTTTATCAGAGATCTTGAGCATTTTAAGCAAATGCTGTGTCAACGATAATAACAGCGACAATTATTGTTTTAGTCATTAATTCTAATTTTATAATCAAATATTTAAAACACCAACCGCTCAAAATATTCGATTTTTATACTCTGTAGTCATAAAAAACTAATTAAATCAAATCACTTATAAAGCCGGTTTTCGTCGTGTCCACAGTAATTATCGAGTCTCTAGTTTTTTTTTTCCTTCATTTTATAAATGACCAAACAGCTTGCATCATACGGTCACCGCAATAAAATGATCACATCACATCTTGCAAATTGTACACCTATATAAACTCTCACTCTAAGTGTTTCTGTTTATTATTATTATTATTTTTTTTCTCGTTATTTCAACTCTACTCAATGTCATCATTAATGAGTCGGCTATATGTGCATATTTCAACTAGCTGCTTGAGTCGTGTCAGGTAGTTTGATGGCGAAGCAGTTGGGCGATTGTTGCAAATTACAGTCATTGCAATCCCAAGCAAATCAATTGTGTTGTTATCATGAAGATTGCTGTGAACGTAGAGTAAGATATTAATTGGTTTCTTATTGGTGTGGTTAATGAAGAAGTGTTTTGGATTTTGCATCATGGAACAGTCTGATGACAGGTAGTTGTTACCTTAAATTTACATTTCTTACCGGTCAATGTTAGGCATTAAAATTTGAATTTCATGAGACGAAAATTACTCATAAATAAACATGCAGACATCCGAATAGTCGTATTTACATGAACAATAGCCGCTTTCGTCGCTTTTCTACAGTGGAAAACAGCACAACAAATATTTATCTACGTACGGAGCGTGCAATGTCTCAACATTGTTTACAAATTGTACAGACGCACAAAATAGCTGAATAGAGCACCCGCACGCACGCATAAACAGTGCGATAATGGAGCCTGCGCACTTCATGAGTACGGTACTTGTCGCCAACGTCAATGTTGTTTGGTTTGTTGTTATCACCGATGATAATATCACAGGTGTGCGCTCTCGTACATTAGCTGTTACACACGGTTTGGTGGCAGTCCTCACACTAACTGCAATTGAAAGGAGTGATTTTTGGCATTCATTTGGTTGCCTCGGAACCGTAAGAACACACGCATCGCGAATGAATCGTTGGAATTACGTAAATTCAATATTTACGTCGTAATACCACGTCCGGCCGACTCGGTTTTGCTCTAATTCATTCATTCGCATCAGGAAATCAGTGAATAACACAGGCTAGAAGGAAAAAACGCGGAAAGAAATCGTAGTTCGGTGGGAAGCAATAACTGAAGAAGGTGTTGGTGCATAACTCCGGGAATATAGTACCGTACACTAACTTTGATTGCACATGAGCCGCTACTCTGTGATTAGTGAATGTTAATTGACTTGTTGCGCTTTACTGAGGCTACTACCTGCACTTAGTCTTGCTGAATCAATGCGAGTGGACGTGGTGCGTCTCTCGATTCGCAATATGATGAAAGTCGTCAGTACCGGAGGCCGCGTCCAGGGTGATGGTGCAAGCGTGAACGGGATTGCTAATGAGTCTATCGAGTCTGGTGGGTGCGCGGAGACCGTCCGGCAGGTCTGCGAAGAGCAGGAGGATACTGAACAAAGACGTGGTAGCGAATGTAGCAGCAATGGCTCCACCACTGACTCTACCAACACCTGGAGTGATCTAAGCAATGAGTAAGAACAATTCAAGTTATTAAAGCGTGTTCCCAATTATATACTTCAATTACTTGATCGGTGATTGTCTGGCAGAGTGTGAGATGTAATAACGGTGGGTGCGGTAAACACGCTTGAATTTAAACAAATCTGTTTATGATATCTGCGCAACAACAAGAGAGTAAGCCAATAAGGCATACTTGGTTTGTGCTGCTGGTGAGAGCAGCGGTAAATTATGCAAGCAGCAATAACATTACACCAAGTTTCTATTAGATAATATAAATTCTCAGAGTTATTTGTTTGGAAAAGATGGGAGTTAAAAGTTGTTGCTCTGAATTGTGGGGAAAAACGGAGCAAACGTTTCTATAATGATTTATATTTTTGTTTTATGAGTTTCCGTTCAGCATCACGTGTGTTTTATTATTCCCTCGATTTTACTTTATGACTTTCTATGAGATATTTTTGCTTTATATCGAATTTGATGCGCTTTTAAAAAGTAACTACAATAAATAATCACTTGTATCGCCTATTTATACGATGATTTTCTTGTTCTGCAGGGGAAATATAAAGCAATTGTCGACGTCTGCACCCATCATGACTGCCCAAGCTCAATCGCCAGAACCACCTAGCCCCAAGGGCGTCAAAGAGACCAAAACAGTGCCCTACAAGGCCAAGCAAAAGAAGTTTCATCGACATTTCCCCGCAGCTGTTACGGACGATGTATTAAATTGTAAGCACTGAAACATTACAAATAAGAGAAAATCAATAATTGCGGAGTTGATAGTGATCTGATGATGATTCTATTCAGATTATTCTTGTGCGCTGATCGGAGACATTCTGCTTCAAGGACATCTCTACATTACCAAAAACTACTTTGCATTTTACTCCAATGTTTTTGGTTACGTAACCAAGGTAAAGATCTTTACTTATATCATTATATGCTTATATATGAAGAAATTAATTTTTACAACATGTATACCTACATATAAATTCACTACTTACGTTTGATAAGATAATCATCATCTTAAAATTATTTACCCAGCTGCTGATACCCATGCAATCGGTCGAGGATATCACAAAAGAAAAGACGGCGCGTATTATTCCAAACGCCGTCGGTATTAAGACCTTTGAAGACAAACACGTCTTCGGCAGCCTAATTTCCAGAGACGCCACATATAGATACATGAACGAGGTATGGGCCACCGCAAAACGAGAGCTCTTAGATGAGAGCGCGATTCCTTCGCCGCCACCATCAGATGGAATAATGGTACCGTCGCTCTTCAATGTATAGCACCTCGGCGGCGAATTAAATTTGGCTGTATATTTCCAGGAGCACGTGTCGGACCTCAGTGAGAGCAGTGAGACTCGGGAAGAGAGTGGACGGGAGTCGACGTCGGACGTGGCGTCTCGTTTCAGGAAGTGCACGAACATGCCGACTGAAAATTATGTTCCGGTGGAAAGTATGAATTATTGTAAATCAGGGATTGTGTCTTCGATGCTGATGTGGATTGTGTTGCAGATAAACTCGTCGAGAAGGTGATGGAAGATAAATCATCGTTGTTTATGGAGATTTATTTGAAATTCGCGTCTGCAAGCCGGCAGAATATATTCTTGTATGTGACGACATTTATTCTCATGGTATTGTTTTTCTCGGCAGCTGTATTACTTTATAGGATTGGCCAAGTTCAGAATAGGTATACTCAAGCACTACAGGTGGGTTTTTATTCTGGCATTTATATGTGCAGTTAATTGAGAGTGTTTTCTGTTGCAGGATAATTTTGTATTGTCTGACAGCGATGATGTATACGGTGAGCTGCTGCAGTGGCAAACGCACTTACATTCCAAATCAGCGGGAGCTGTGCATAGCTTTCTCGACACGAATTTAGATCAAATTGCCAAAGTAAGTCATCTGCATGATTCATTCAAGTGGCACACACAGCTTTATACATATTAATTGCTTTTTTTTTCTAAGGTAAGACAGTCGTTAGAAGCACTGTCAACATTATTAATTCCGAGCGGTCACGGTGGAGGTCCATCGACCGCCGCCAATCCGATCGACACTGAAAACAGTTAACCAACGCTACACTTCATTGCAATCAGACGTCGTCTTGGACGCAATGAAACACGTCGAACCAACGTCGGAGCGACGCATTGAATGTACCTTTTCTTTGTCCCACCGAGCTACCATAGATAATGGGGGACGCGGGAGATAATAGCAGTGGCCAAAAAACACGTAACTTTATGAGGTATATGTGGTTCCAGAAGTCAGTTTACATTTATCTCACCACCTGTAATTGGTTGTACTAAGCGCATGTAGCTGGGGGATATTGACAAATGTAATTGATGTTTAACTATTACAATCTAGCGGATATACCTTTTAGCGTACTGAAAACTAATTTAAAAGGTAATAGGTCAAAGTATACATTGGTAAGTCAGATTGTCACGGCAGACATAAAAGTTCTCTAATTTGCTTTTGAAACTATCGGCACTAAAAGACACGCAGAAAAATGCAACTACACTGTAAGCAAAGCAGATTGGAGTCGAGCAATGTTTGATTTGTATCGTTTATTAAGTTTTAAATAATGGAATCCAATTAAGCGGGATTGAATGCTGAAATTGAGTGAGATCTATTGTAGAATATCGTTTTAGTTAATTTATTGTAAATCGTTCGTTTGGGGACACTCAGAAATGGTAGCTGCGTTTCACCTCGAAACCGATGCTTATTGTTGTTATACTATGGGATTAGATATACATTAACGTGGATTTAACTGGTGGCAATTAGAAGCAGTTGGGAGCCAAGTGCAGAGCGAAGGTGCATAAGTGTAGCAGATTACAAGGCTGCCTGTTATGCGTATACAATGTGATAAGTAAGTGGGAATCGGCAAGCGGTTCAATGAAACAATAATGTGAGAGATTTTGGGAAAGCCTAAGTGAATCCGTACTTGGAGACAACGCAAAGACGCGCGAATTGTCGTTGATCGGGCAGAACAGTTGAAAAAATGCGCCCAACACGATGCAAATTATACAGCATTATACTAGTAGTTCATATTGAAAACGAATGGTAACGATTTGGAGTAGGAGATTGTATTTGGACAGGATCATTGCGACTATTAAGCTCAATGAATGGCATGCTGCACAATTGCCAGTTTTATTGCAGTCGGAATGAAACCATTTTGTTAATCAACTGCGAACGCGGTCAACACCGATGCAAATTCTAGTCACTGTTGGTTTCAACATTGCATTAAGTGCGAACTATAATCTTAGATTGCATTAACAAATATGAATGTATAGGGTAATCCAGACATATATGCAAATCATGTAATAACCCTGCATGAGCCAAATTAATGTCATCAGAAAGTAGAATCAACAAGTGGCGTACAGTCTGTACCAATAGGCACATTAAAAATATGCCAGCCAATAGTAAAATGCAGATGCATTTACTACTATTGTGCATGTCATCATTATCAATGGGGGCCTCGATTTTGATTTCTCTGTAACGAATGATAATGACCTGTAAACCAAAAGTATCAGAATGTTTGTGTGATTTGCGATTATTTCTTACTAGCGATTGGTTTGTGAGTTACAAATGGACGCCAACTAATTATTGCTTGATTGAAGTTAAAAGATTGAATTCATTATGATGGCAGTTTTCTAGATAAACCTGTGATATGATTACTATATTTATGTAAAGTTGTTTTGTTTACTGTTCAACCTTTTAATTCTACAATTGCTTTATTACTTTTTAATATAATTGTAAAATTAATCTGGGGATGATTCTTGATTATATGAATATATTCAAAATGCGATTCTTTTGTTTGAGAGTGATTGAAAGCATATCACAAGAGAATTAAACATTCATTCTTTAATTAACAAATCAGTCATATATTATTGATCCATTCACTATTGTACCAATAAATTCTTAATTATTTCAGTGTTCTCAAAATCAATAGCTTGGTCTAAATCAATGTGAAAAGTATACTTAAGCCATTTCCGATACCTCTCTAGACAAATCATATCCCATGAATAATTTGCATTATTTTCAGATAGTTTTTTTATGTACTTTGACTCAAGCCATAGTACATATTTATACAATAATGAATTATCGGATGTTATTAGTTTATGGTCATTCCCAAATGAATTCAATTCGATTCCTTCATTTTCATGCAGCGCAATAACAATCCCGCCAAATACAAAACGTCGGTGATACCATATCGCTTCATGTGAAGGGAAATGCTGATTCAATTGATTACAACATTCTAATAACTCACATAAATATAATACAAATTTATCCCTTCCTTTGGCATTCTTTATTCCTTCTCGGATTTGAAATTTTCCCAAAATAAAATCGAGAACATGAGGATTATTCCCGGTATGCCAGCAAGGAACATAACTCTGAAAATTCGCTAAAATATACTGCCTGTAATGAAACCCAGAATGGTCAGAAACATGCTGATTTATGTAATCATATGTAAATTGCAATTCCTTATTGACCATTGTTTTTGTTTCTATTGCAAAATGCGAGGAATTCCGGAAAAATTCAATACACCAGATTCTGTGATTCCAGCCATGATAATTATTTGCAGATGCCAACACAAGTTTATCTGTTAGTCTTATTTCTTCTAGCAAATATTTTTCTCTAATTATGCCATCTCTCCATCTATCTATGAGCCAAGCTCTATAACTATATGTCTGCATTGATGTTGGTTTATGGCTTAAAATTAAGTTTGTAAACTCCATTTCGCCAATAATATTCTTTTCATATTGGTTGGAGTGCTCTTGCATATCTACTATGAATGTTCTTTTTATATTCCAAAATGTATGAGCATCAGCATTAATTAATAAAGCTATTGTGAGATACTTATTCATTATATCCATATATTCTCTTGCAAAATTATTTGTTTTCTGTTTAGACAAAATTCTAGCATTCACAGATTTCTTTCTTTCAAAGGTAGCTTTGTTTAAGGTAATCACCCAATCTTGGCAATATTTGTACAAATGTTTTAAGCACCATGATTCTAATCCAATACAATTCTCCTCTTCAGCATAATGAACAGGAGATCTATTGCAATCAAGCTCATCTTTTAATGTTGGAATTATGTTGAAGGACTCTCTAAAATGAAGATAGCAGATTTATATTGTTCAATAATGATACAAGAATTGTAATTGAAAATTTACTTTTTTAATGTGGAATCATTCAATATTGATGATAAAGTGTTTATCACCTTTTCCATCATTGGGTCATGTTTTATCAAGCCAATTACTTCTTCTAGCTTCATCATGTTATATTCTTCCAAATGACAAACAATGTAATTTCGCTGATGAATCTCGACGCACATGTAATGAAGGCAACACAAATCTGATTAACCAAACTATTGATTCATGTCAGGCTACATCGAAACAGCTGATGCGGTTGTTTTAAACTTCTTTAGTCAAATATTTTCAGAATTACTTAATAAACACTAAAGACCATGACGTTAAACTGGATAACTACTAATAAAAAGTGCACAAAACTAAACTAAGTTATCAAAACACTATTAATGCATTACAATTTCAGACTGATGGAAGCTGCATCCTTAATAAATAGCACACCACTTCAAGTCTTTGAACACATACTTGAATTAATATCCATGAAAGGAATAATCATAGATGAAGATTTAACAGAGCTAACTAAGCATTTGAAATATTCAGAAGAACAATTACAATTACTTGTACAAAGCATTCTTCACATATACAAGAAGGCCAGCTTGGTTATTATGAAACCTATGACACTACAAAAGGATTTAGAAAATAAACTACAAATTCATAAAGAAAAAGCAGAAGCATTTGTTAAAGTTTGGACAATAGCAACTAAGAGAGATTTTGGAGACTTGGACAAGAGGAAGAAACTGGATAATGTTGCTTGGTCCTTGAATTTAAGTACTCATTCCTCAACAAAACTACCAGGAATGCAAAGTATAGGACCTAAAGCAAGATTACAACTATCTATGTCTGATTTTGAGAATAAGAATAGTGAAGCTTTTACTTTAGAGCTAGATGCATCAGGACTTGTTGAACTCTATAAAACATTGGAGAATATTCAGAGTAAACTGGATTCTGTTAATAATATTAAGTCATAAGTTTTAAGATTAATGCATTTTTGTTCTTTGTATTGCTTATAATAGACATATACCGAGTTTTAGTATGACATGAATTTGAGCTGCTTTTTTATGTTCCTGCGTCAGTGGAAAACTAGGAAAATGGGAAGTTTATTATAACCTGAAATTATGAAACAAATTTCGTACAAATTCGATTGCTCTATAAAGTAAATGCAGTAGTGTAACATTAAATTGTGATTATTACCATGGAGCTAACAAAATAATTTACATTTTGAAACAAATAAAAAGATATTTATGCCAAGTGTGTTTACATAAATTATATTATTTATTTTTATTGAACATAAACCTTTTTTTCTGTTCTACCAATTTGTTTGTGAAATTTCAAAATGTTCCTACAAATAACCAGAGTTTTGTTTAAAGAATGTACGAAAAGTATTCGACTTGTGCGACACTGCAGTGTGATTTCAAATAAAGCTGAGAACGTGAAAACATACGAAGTATCCCCAAGATGTACATTGAATGGGTTTATATCCTACAAAACGATCTTGATGCCTTTTGATGTGAACAACACGACTGGGTTCGATAAATTAATTTTAAGGTGTGATAAAGACATTTGTGTGAATCAGATTGGAACGTCTTTGAATTTAACAACATCCAGGGAACCTCTGGATCAAAATACTGTTTGCGAGTTGCATGTACCACTTAAAGCAAGTTAGTCAAGGAAGAATTATTTATTATTGTATTGCATATTTAAGTTTCACATTAATTGCAGATATTAATTTGACTGCCTTGGGAGATATTAAAGTTGGAGATTTGCAAGGAGATGGAATAAGACTTTTTAGTGAAGCAGGCAGTGTCATCATGGGAAATTTAAAATGTACTGATGTCTGCGTAGGAACTAATGATAAAGATATTATTGTTGATGGAAATATTGAGTCAACTCGTGTCGACTTTTTATGTCGCAAGAAAGGCGTAAGTTTTATATTCCACCCATTCAAATAGATACTAATACAGGTATGTAGTCAATTAAAGCTCAGAAGATCAAATGTCTTGGAATTAAACTTGATACCAATGAAGGCGACATTAGTATGAATGCATGCTATTCAAGAAATGGCTATTTTATTACAAGGTCTGGATTCATTAACTTAAAAAATGTTCATAATCGATGTCGTATCGAAACCATGGGCAGTGGAAAGGTAAAAATGATTGGTTTTGAAGGAGCTCTTGAAGTTGCACTTAAGGAGGGAAAAGCAGATTTACAAGTTCAGAAGTTACTTGATGATTCCGATATTTTGGTGCGCGAAGAAGGTGAAATCACATTGCGCATTCCGCAAGACTTGTTAGAACATACGCAGATTATGATTTGGAGTAAAGGATGTTATGTAGATGATGAACTACCTTACACTGAAGATGAACTTAAAGATTTGACAATTCTTAGGAAGGAAGGAGCTAAAATAGATCATACTTTGCGAGTCAGATGTATGAAAGCAACTTGTAATGTACATGTGGCAAGTTGGATTGATATGGTTGAAAAACAAGTCCTTCCAATGAAGAAAGAAGATGCTGCAAGTATTAAACAACAGCAACAAACTAACTGATTTACAACCGAATGGTATTGTACACATATATGGGTTTATAATAAAAATTTCCTGCAGTTCTCCTTGATGTTTTAATATGAATATAAACGCCTTCTTACCTTCGCCAGTAAACTCGGTAAAGTGAGACCCAACTTTGAGCATTTGGTTTCGTATTTTCTCATTTTTTCGGTGAATTTGAACTTTAGAGAAAAACGGATAATAGATTTGAAATTACAGCATTATTAAAACGGAAATCTATTTTTGGTCTAAAATCGATATTTTCCATTCGAATTATATCCTATGTAAAATTTCTCGATTTAAAATCCGCTCCCCATTGTTTTCTGAAGTCAACATTTTACGAGTAATTGAGAAAATAAGACACCAAAAAAGTTGCTCAGGCCTCATACCGAAAACGTTTGAACTATAACTCAATGGCAAAGTACAAATTATATATTAAGCCGGTTAAAAATAACGAATTTTGTAATTTTCAGATAGTGTGTTGTCATCTTTTCTTCTATCTGGTCTACGTCAACATTATTCTCACTCCCTTGCTATTCCTCTCCAAATACCGTACAAAAATACACTACTTCTTAACTTAAATCTCTACAACCTTCCTTACTCTCATGCTATATCCTCACTTCCTCGCTCAACTCCGACTCTCGCGTGCTCACTTTCCCCACTCGACGACTCCTCATTCCGTTGTTACTCACGCCCTCTCTCGTCCACTACCGCAACCGTCAAAAGTTGACTACATGTGTTTTTGAATTGCGCACGCCCCTCTTATTTACTTGCGTTTTCCATTGGCCGTTCTGCTAGGTTTTATTCTTTGTCTATGGTTTGTGGTCGGTTGATCAGTGCTTTGCGCGTTTTGAGCTTTATATTTTTGGAAGATTTCCAAGAACGTAGGCAAAACAAGCTTGACAAAACACCACTGTCATCATAGCATAATTCTACCTATACTCTGGTCCAGCTGGCCAATCTGATTTATTTCATCAAGCTGTCATTTTGGTTTATTCATTGTAAGTGGTGCTAAAATAAATGCTTATATTCTGTATGCAGTGCTAGCTATAGTACAAGCACATGAAGTACACATAACTAAAGAATATTTGTGAATCTACTGTGTTTCAGAGGATACAGTAATGACCCTACCACTACCTATTCTTGTCTTAGGAGCTGGTGTGATATTTACATTTTATTTCCTTTTTAAAAATGAAAATCGTAGATATCTTCTGGCCTCTGAACATTCAACAAATAGACTTTCATCCAAGTATGATACTATGTAAGTAAATTGTCATAGTAGTAATTGTGTGTATAGAATTGTTTATATTTTTCAGTCCATGTGGTAATCAAAATGTAAGTGGTGATAAATGTGTGATATGTCAATGTGATTATGATGATGAAAACCAGCGACTAGTGAAGTTGGTCTGTGAGCACAAATACCATCAGAAATGCATTGATAAATGGTTTGAAGTGGAACGTATTTGTCCTGTTTGCAGAAAATATGTATAAACTGTAGGAGCTTGGAGATTTTTACCATCAGATTGCATTAATTAGTTTTGTAATGAAACATGTTATTAAATCTATGGATCATGCTTTTAAATTCAATGGATCTATTAACACAAACCTATATCAAGATGACATCCAACTGTTGAGGACACCTCAGTGACAGATAGCCTTTTGCTTGGCATATCCTGATGTGTCCTGATCCTAAGCCTACTTTGATCATTCTAAAAGCCTACTTTTGTGATTCTCAACAAAACACACAAAATTAAGAAATAAGTGATAATGTTACTAGTTTGATATATGAATTTCTTGATTTAACAATTTGCCTTATTTTGGTTATATTTAGGATTAATTTTTAGTATATAGTGATTGATTGATGCTCAACTGGAAACTAATACGAATAATATGTAAGCGCGCTAAGAATAAAAAGGTTCTAAGTTACTACTAATGATTTGTGGTTTTAATTGTGAGCGTTTGTTTATATGTCTCGTGGGCTTGCACGCACGTTCTATATTTATCAACATCCCAAAAGCTGGACGTGTATCCGCTGCCAATTCGCGTCGCGGCGCTTTATAGCATTTTTTATAACATTTATAGCTTTTACTCTGAACTCCTCATCTTGAGACGAGATGCATGCAAAACATGTGTAACTATTCGCGACCAGTAGTTTCGAAGACGTCACCATTTCAATCGCTTTACCCGTTTGAGAGACGCTTCAAAATATTTTTCTTTATAAAAATGTGGACCCGGTACATAGGGGATAAATATTTATATTGTAAACTATGTGTTGTGTAAATTGTTTGTTTTTTTAAACATTAATACACTTAAAATAATGAAAGAGACTAGTTGTTGATTAAACGAAACTGATTATTTAGAAGTGTAGGTAATGTTTTTGAACATCTAAAAGACAACTTGAATAACTTGGGTTGCATAACCTACAACGTTATTGATTGCATAAATTTAAATTAACATATAATGAAATAATAGTTTTAATTATTATAATTATATTCATAAAACATTATTAAGGTTTTATATTTAATAATGGTTAAATTGTCTTTAACTTCAATTTTTTATTAAACAGGCTGAACCTTGAAATATCAGCAGAATTTTGTTTGATCATGACTAGAATTTTTGATGACTCGTTATAATTATCTATCTGTTGGATGTTATATGTCAGGAGCATTTCTTTGAAACTCATATCAAACAATTTGCGTCTAATCTAGTCCATCAGCGATCGGTGCCTTCATAAAGGTTTTACTACCTTCTACACTCATCATTTGCCACATTATCCGACTAAAGTTGATACCATCAAATTTCCTTCAAACGCTTCAATAATTAATTCTGCTTAGATAACTATTACCAACAAGAAGCCATCACAGCGCAACCCAAGGGGCGAATAAACGCGATAAGTCGAGACAATATGCTTGTCCAGCTCCGCCACTCAACTTTACACCGTCAAGCTGAACACCACCGCCAACATCAGAAAACAACAATTAGAAGAAATAAATGTCTTAAGGAACTATATTACACGGAAATAATCAATAATAGTATACCTACTGCGGTATAATATAAAATAGATGGTTCAAATTGTGAATGGTTGAATTTGTAGGAACAAAGTAAAGATGGAAATTGGGAAATTGCATTATCTACCTGTATTCATGTACCTGTGGTTCATACTCACGTTCATCCTAACGTAAGTTATTTATGTGCCATCATTATTTAACCAAGTGTACACAAAGATTTCATTGATTGTTCTCTCGTGTATTCTCTGCAGATATGTGATATCGGTGCTGCAGAAGGACGTCGAACCGATTTTCCCATACATCAGCGACACCGGCACGTACACACCAACAAGCTGTATTTTCGGTCAGCTGTTGAACACCGGCTCAATTTTATGTGAGTTGTGTATTGTTTTTCGGCTTTTCACCGGCATGCCGAGGAATAATGCGGGAGGATAAAGGCCCTGCTGGGTCCAGTTTGCCTGGGAATAATGCTCGTTTTATTGATTTTTTTGCTGGTGTGCCTGTTTTTGTAATATAGACCTTAACAATTGTTACAAAAGACAATTATTGCTTGAATCATGATAAGCGGTATATGCGTATTTGGTTTATGAACCTTAAATTGTCTTAAACTTTATTCGGTATTTTAAACGTCTTTTTAATCTTGTTCTTATCTCAAATAAAAATATCATTGAGTGTGGTTATGAAGTGTTTAAAATTCATTAAGTTGATAAAACTTCACTATAACACTTACTTAATATTGGTTTGTGAAACGTTTTCGGCATGTTGCCTTCTTCAATATTAATCCCAAATTCAATTTCAGTTTCAAGTTTACTATTTGTAAACCCGAAAATGTTACAACTTCCTAAGAAAATTATAACAAGCAATTGTAATCTATGATGGACTTAGCTTCATGTAATATTCTACAGTTTCATTTAACATCTGTTAATTTTTCGATGAAATAATTTAATGATTATGGTGCTAAAATTTTACAATAATACTTACTAAAGTTCATTTAATAAAACGAATTCGGCATGTTGCCTTGTTCGTTTTATCAAGTGACTAACAGTTATAGTGAAGTTGTATCAACATAATAAAAATATCAGTTTGATATAAATTTACTTTGTGTCCACACTTAATAATTTACAAAAAAGAATTAAATCAATAGGTTATTGTACTTATAGTAGTACATTTTGCCTTGTAATTTAGTAATATTAGGATTACCATCTTTGTTAGAATGATCTTTAACACTTAATTTTCAGTGGCAATCGTTATCTACATTAGATACCTTCAACTAAAAGAATTGGACGTGCAGGCGAGTAAAGGACTTCACGGCCTGAACGTGACCTGTTTAATCCTCGGTTGGCTGGCTTCCCTAGGCGTCGGTATTGTCGGAAACTTTCAGGAGACGGAAGCATTCACCGTGCACATACTCGGAGCGATAATGGCATTCGGATTGGGAGCAGTTTACCAAGTTTTACAGGTGACTAATATCTAGCAAACAACTATCAAATTACTTCATTCCTATTACCTTCGATTCTCCCTGGCACCGCGCCAAGAATCAATAAATCAATCAAAAACACAATTAAAAATGTTTTCGCACGATAAACACACAATGTAAATTTAACACCACAATCAATGCAAAACCAGTAAATAATTGGACGGGCGTGATTGATTGCTACTGGTAGCGTATGCAACTTTATAGGCTGATGATTAATGAGAACTCTTTGTTTCAGGCACGCATATCAGCGCGCACGATTAAAGAATGCCGCATCAGCCCACACATTGTCAATGTGCGCTGGCTGCTGGCGGTTATCAGCATGGTGACATTCTTCACCTGTTTCAGCTTCGCAGGGCTGGCGCTGATGAAATATCAAGGTCCGTGCTCACAGCCGCGTGCGTAATTACACATGTATTGATTTCTCATCTCGCTGATGTAGGTACTGATATGACAAAATGGAAGAAGGCGGATGGGGGTTACTCGCTGCATTTGACCAGTACCATCACCGAGTGGATCCTGGGCGTCGCAACCATGACCTACGTGTTTACGTTCTCATCGGATTTCAAGCATTTCAAGCTTCTAGAGCCAGCGATTCAATTTCTAGATTAGAACAATGTTCTAGTTTTAGGCTTCTACGTGTTGTTAGAACATTGCTACGTTATGCTATTGATATCGATTTTAATTAATAGGTTTGATGATAGTTTGTAAATGGCGCATGAACTTTTAACGCAAAATCAATGTTTATTACTTTACACGCTGTGAATTGCAGTAAGAATGCCGAACAAAAGGCTCTGAATTAAATTAAAACTAACATGATTGGGTAATCAAGAAGCAATAACAGTTCATGATTTGTCGTATCGTTCGAGTAGAGTTGAATTAAAGTAGTTGTTGTTTTGTAATCAGGTTTAACTTGTCATTAGCTTAGTGCCCTGCTCCGCAGTACAGTCGGTAAGCCGTCGGACTGCTACTGCAGCGATAGCAAGGTACATATTGGGACACGGGTTCAAATCCCTGGTAGTTGATGCAGTATAATGGAATGGAGGTCAAGTACGGTGTCGGTAGTCGGCATGATTGCAGTACGCTCCAAAAATAGCAATTATGTTAGTACAACTTACACGAGAATTGGGGCATATTGTTGTGGTTATTTCGTACTAATAGTGATTGTAATAATAGAAGTAGCAATCTGATGTTGCTCCGATTAATCTCGCAAAGAAGCGATTTTCACAAAAAAGTAAAATCAAAGCAAACATTTTAATTTTGTTTGTTCAATATTGCAGTTAAGAAAATAAGCTCCTATTATTTAAAAGTTAGAATTGTAGTTCTCAGGGATCATATTACAGGTCAATGTCGAAATCATCCTAATATTATTAAACTTTTAATAAAATATCATCGTATGAATAACGTTGAGACTTATTTTGTCAAAAAAATAAGATCTTAATAATTTTCAAACCTTAAAAATGCACTTTTTTTTTATTTTTTTGGTCATTCATATATATGATTTTCATTATAAACTATTATAAATAATGTTTAAAAGTATAAATAAAGCTAAAACTATTTTAAATAATTTTTATATTAATTTCAGAAAATTCTATTTTCTACGCAATGAATTTATCTACCTAAATAATTTCCATTAAACACTTCCCCAATGAATGAAATTTGAATAATTGATTCAATCCTGTAACATTGTTATTTACCATTGTTTTAGCATTTGCAGCTTGTCGAGAACAATATGACAAATTCAGACTGAATTCTGATTTTCATCCTCACACACCACCCGCCCCCCCTTCCAGCCGCAAACGCTGACTGCATTAATTCACATTATACAACTATCTTCCATGCCCAATATATCCAACGTACTTCATCTACCTGTGGTTGACGGGCTGTTGGTTACACTCTGCTAATTGAAATCCGACCCCAAAACCAGCAAGCAAAATGTATCAGAATGACAATGCATGTTATTCAATTGTTTAACGAAGGGTTACATGTTAAGTCCCACTCACAACTATAATGGAAGTGTTGCGTCATTGTTTGTGTCATTTTGATACTTTTGTTATCAAATTGTATGAAATTGTAAATATGTCCAAATTACCAGTTGGCAAAACATTTCTACATCCTGGGCCTAGCCCTTCTAAGATGACCACAATCGAGGAGAAGGATGAAATCGACACAGATTTGCGTAATGAAAAGAACCCTCAATGGCGGAAACGCATACTGGAACATCTGCTGCAACAGAAGCGATGCAATGAACTCGAAATCAGGAAGCAAGAGCATGCGAAACGGGAGAAACAGATTGCATTGGGCATTGCCACTGAGCCAGCTACAGCACCACCGTATGTATCAGCACCTGTAGAAAGATCCCAATCGTCTAATAGTCGTCGACGTCGAATTGATAGACTTGCAGAGCCAAAATTTCGTGTAAATCAAACCAAGGAAGCACCAGATCCATACCGAGTGCGACCAAGTGCATTAATTGGCAATGCGTCCAATCGCATCCAGGATCTGGCGATGCCGAAAAGAGTTCACGTGCGTCCTATGGAAAAGAAAAATACACAATCTCTTCCGAAAGCAGCGTTCCAGAATCATAGTAGTATACCAGATAGAGAACCTTTTCAGATTTCTGATAGGTTGAAATCACTGGCAAAACCGAAACGTGTCGCGTATGAAGATCCCATTGCTAGGGTATCTGAGTATTCGCCAATGGCAAAGTTTACGGACACCTCAGAGCAACAAAGTTATAGTGAGACTCGAGCAAATCGAATGGCTAGATTGTTGGAACTAACCAAGATACCTCGGCACAAATTGGTTACGCCTGAAGAGAAGAAACCTGGAGCAGTTCGATACGCAGCGCTTGTCTGTCGTCCATCTGCGAGAGTTGAGGAATTGGCGGGGCCAAAAATAAGACGAGTGTTGAGAGAAAATGAATTTGCTTTCAAGACAAAACCTTCTGCCCTTAGGTATAATCCGTCGACGCGTATTGAGAGTTTAGCAGTAGCGAAAATTCGAACCAAAGATACATATATCTAGTGATGATTTAAATTAGTTTTTTGATAAATTATTTAAGTCTAATTTAATAAGCATACATGATATTATTGTGGTTATGTTACTTGTAATCAAACAGACTTCTGTAAGGTTCATGTTGTCACTATGCTGCTTTCACAATAGAAAGTTTACTAATTGAATTTGCAAATATATTTCGAAAATTAAAGTGTATGATGAGTTGGTTGCATACATATTTGACTTGACCTTTCACTGGGTAAATTCGGTGCAAATCCAATTAACGTAATTGACGCGACATTTCCGTTAATCTGTCGTGGCGTTAAACTCGTTTGTTGATAGCGGCACACGGCGCAAAATTGCACGTTGCATTCACACGAAAAACCACTTACAATTGCGACACGTGTAATGTAAAATACGTAAGAGCGTTGCATTCGAATTTCTAACACAGTTCGTAATTTAATTGCTGTCCGACTGGATTTAGACTAGACGCTTGTTACATCGTTAAAAAACATCTTCGTTTAATTGCATTTTTAACCATTGGTACTCCGTTCTTGGCAGCGTTTAATTTAGAACCATGCTGAAAGTCTGCATCCTGCCGAACAGAAAACAGTGCAGATACAGTCAAGTGCAGTGTCGGTCTATAACCGATGTGGTTGTAGTTCGCTCACAAATCACACGCTTTACATCCATAAATTGGCTACAACAAGGATGAGATTGATTATGATGATTATTTGTAATTAAAGCGAAATGATTAGAATTTCATTCGTGCCGTATTCATGCAAATGCAAATGTTTACATTGTTGATATAATTGTTAGCTGGATTTTATTCGTACTGCAATACCATCGCATTCGACATTCCGGAATTCGACAGAGAATGTGAGAATATATGTTGCGATACAAATTAATATAGTCCATTCACTAAATGTCGAAATCAGTCGGTACTGGATGCCTCCCATGTTTGGTGTCCAATAATTCAGCTTGCTTCCTAAAATTGAAATCAATAAACTTAATGTTGGATCTAAATTAAATAGATACCTGTAAATTGGGCAATTGCTAACTTTCCAAACCATAACGTGAGGAAAAAGAATGTTATTATTGCTAAACACAACGCAAACCGACATATGAACAACGCTTTTCCAATTGCAAACTGACTCTCATGATGCAAGAAATGATATGATATTTTTGTCTAAAACTATCATACATTAGCAACTACTTGATTAGTTGCAATTTCTAATACCTGCAATAGAAAATAAACAATAGCACTCGTAAAACATGTAAAAGCTCCAACTAAGTGTGAGGTACCCATGGCCATTTCGGAAAAGTTAGCAACAATATTCATTCCAAAACATGATAACAATCCGAAAACCAATGCAGATATATTCCAATATCTTGAAAAATTCATCATCATTTTGTTTTTTATGCATTGTATTTGTAAGTATCTTATAATCATTGAGATTATAACTGAAATCAAAGCAAATCAATTTCTGCTTGACGTCGCTTGTGTTCTGGGATGTAGGCAACTTACACAGCACACAGCTCACATTTAATACAAACCCAAAGATACCATCTTCAGGTGGTTCGGCACCTGTGTCGCTAATATAAGGAAACCAGTAGTAAACATGCCCCAATGATACTGATACTGTGTAACTGTTAACAACAACAATGTAATAGCACAAAAGAATTGCTTCCAATAACTCACGATATTATGACACCAAAAAAGAGGATTAGACTTCCAAAAACTGGGACATTATGTAGTGACATTTTGTTTCAATATTGTTAGTACTTGTGTTTAGTAATAGCTTAGTTCGAGCCTTGCTTGATTTTTACGATTATGGCGTCTCAGTATGTCTGAGTTTTCAGTACGTGTGTTGTAATGAGACTTTCCGATATAAATTCAGGTATGTCTACATTGCGTCGATAGCTTATCAGCAAATAATTGGCACAGTGACGTATTATATGATTGACTAATATATTCATAAATCATTTATATTGCAATGTGTTGTGTAGTCTTTTAACGGATATTTTGGAGAACAATTTGAGTGATTTATTGAAAACATTGGAAACATTGTAATTGTGCAAGCTGTAAACTTGTTAATACGTGGCTGATGCTTGAAAATAATTGATGGTATCAGCCATGGTATCAGTAGGCAAATATTTACCATGTTTGTAGCGATTAATAGTCATGATTACACTATGAAACAGCAAATTTTTGATCAAATAGACATTAATGACACTTGATTAACCATGGTGTGCTAAAAAACAGTTTTTTCAAATTGTGTCATTGTTTTTAATAACAATTTGTGAATAGATACTGAAGAAATGTGTAAAAATATAATTTGTTTATCTTTAATACTTTCAAACTTATGAGTTCCCAAAGTGAATATTTGTGAAGTGAAGTGAAGATGCTGATATGAACGTATATTCCAAACAAATATACATTTAGAATGAAATGAAAGTATGTTCACTCGATTAAGTATTAGTTGTCTAATACAACGCATCTTGCTTTTAAGAAACAATTTTTACTCATTTACGTGACTAAATAAAATCGCAACCGAAATTTAGTGTAATACTAAAATCAAAAAGAAAACTAGAAATCTGCTGTTACACAGTCTTATAAGACTTGTTCTAAGGGAGATTATTTGAAGGTTTAGAGAATGAGACTCGACTAATTAAGGTAATTGGCATCAACCCCAGTTTATTATCTATTTCGCTGCATCCAATTACCTGCGCAAATGCAATTTTCATGTAATGCCGCTGAATTGAATGTAAGGAAATATCATAATCACTCCCAGCGCGATCACTTCTCGCATCGCATCTCTTCGAATATTTCATTATGATCGGCGGCCCACTCGAAGGGTGTTAATTATGCAGCATCTCAGCAAGCTCTACCTGAGTTTACATCCGGCCGGTGCGACCCGTGAGATATTTAATGAAAGCTGTGGCATTAACGACCGTCGCAGATAACGGCGCGGTTATGCGTGACCCAAATTCATCGAAGCAAATATTCCGGGCGCCCCGGAATCTTCACGGTGTGCGCGATCAGCTTACGGAAATTTATTGAACCGGAAGAAACTATTACTTATCGCGGACGCGCTTTTGTTTGTCTAAGCGATGGTTATTTATTCACATTGCTTTCACAAAGTACATGTTTACCAGAGGAAAATGCACTAAAGTCAAGTCAAGACGCAAATAAACATTCCCAAGTTGAATACAGTAAAACTGTTAATATTCCAACAATAATATATAATAAATAATGCACTTTAGTAAACATTTCCAAAGTTTTCCAGGTTTATAGCTCGGAAAAACCCGCTCAATTTGAAGGTTTTAAGTTTTATGCAACTTAAATACATAAATTATACTAACTAGGTACGCAAAAATATTGTTTCGCTTTATAACATATAACAAAAAAAAATTCGTTTAAATTCGGCTGTTATCTATCTGATAATTTTAATTATTATACTGACCGGTTGTTCTATTTGAACCACTTGAACGCACAGAAACAAAATAATTGACTAAAAACTGACTTAATTCATTACATCAATGTCAATCTATAAATGTCACTAAATTATACTTGATTTCAATACAAGGTCAACTGTGAACAATTAATTTAAGAATTTTAATAATATGAAAGATCTAAAATTATTCTATATGAAGGCAACCAAACTAACACTACCGCAATAAAACTTAAATAAAATAAAAAACTTAAATACTGAAAATTTTTTGAAGTAAGTAGCTTTAACAATTTGCGGAGAAACCGCATTAATTTCAAATTCTGCAGAAAAAACTCTATTAATCATCCTTGCCTTAAGCTTGGAGAGCGGAAACCACAACCGCTTGAATTTTGTTCTTAAAACTCAGTATACTTGAGAAAAAAGCAACAGTTTCCAATCAAAATTCCAGCTTGCTTTAATTCCACATTTCATAGAAAGTGAATCACATAGATTTTATGTCTGTAAAATCTAATAAAGTTAGCATTTGTTGCCTGCACTAATTATAAACATTCACTTTACCTTGTTTAAAATGTTTTATCTGCCAGTAAATTAGTTAGTTTATGATGCAGACGCAAACTATAAATTTAGGGAATATGAGGCATAATCTAGTCCAGATGGTGCGAGATAGGCATGTGTGCAATTAGACTAATTGCAATTAATTTAATGGGTACCCTTGAATCCCAGTGGATATTATGTTGTAATTTAGCAGAGTGCGTATGTGTCTTCATTCCCAATGCGTTTTGCGTGCTATGCGAATTGATTTAGTAGAATAACTAAGTTAAAGCGAGAGTAAACATCACATAATGAGGTGGTCATCATAGACGTGCGAGGAGTGATAACTCGAGTAAGTTATCAATCATTGGTAATGATGATTTAATTGAAGCGAAACACGCTTTGGGAGTTGAACACTGAATATTCAAAGACTACATAGATCAAACTTGTCAAAATATTAATTTCTAGATGCTTTACACTCCTCAAAGATAAATATAATCTAAATTGGTGCAAACATAGCATCTTCCACTCTTGTTGCGCACATGAAACTACTATGTATATAATTCTGTAGCTTGCGACTAGTATACATCTCCTCACATACCATTTTCTAATCCCATCGTGTCATACGACAATAATAAGAAATAGTTGTGAAAGGTGACACAGCTCTTTGAGAAAAGTATACGATCTTC
>JAODIE010000010.1:695684-736731 GCA_027575565.1 Diploeciton nevermanni
TATTGGGATGCAACAGATTGTTAAATTCTTGTTCAATTGAAATAATTTGACAAGTATTAACTAATTAAGTTAAAAGAAGAGACTGCTATATGAGTTGCCTAATACAAAAATTTAACTGTTGGTACCCGTGGTAATGCTATGGATTTATACTGAAGAACCCAATAATAGGTAGGATTTTGATATTTAGATAAAACTATATCACATACTTAATATTAATTTGTGCAACGTTTTTGGTTTGTTGTCTTCTTCTGCGCAACCACACTCAACGATATATATAGCTTCTAACTCCCTCTATGTTTGCAAATAATAGTCGACATTTCTTAAAATAATGAATTTGCTCAATGAAGTATAAGAATGAATTTCAGTCTAAGAAGGAAGAAATAGAGATTCGATTCTTTTGATTTCTCTACCTACGTCCTTGTTTCCAATATGTAGAGACGCCATCTATCTCTCTCTCTTCTCCGCACTTTTCCACATTTTCATAAAACTAGATCTCGCACATGTGAACTTGTGGTGTGCCAAGTACCTAAAACAACGAATTTAAGATAGCTGAATCAAGACTCCAGGGTTAAGATGACGAGAAAGTGAGATTTACCTCCGGTCTTTTATACTTCAAATATTTACTGATTGAGATTGAAAAATCGCTTGACTTCCAAACAGTACTCACCAAACTGGTTTTTCTACAGTTGATTAAACCTCAGAAAAGTCTCAAAATCTTTTTAAATCTTGTAAAACTATTTTATCAACTGAATTGTGTATTTCAACAGATGTCGGTTTAATTAAACCGACTTAGAATTAAACAGAAGTTTCTGGGAATTAAGTGACAAACTTAAAAGTAGCGCGCAAGTTTTCTAATTAATTAGTGTGTTTGTACTTGACGCGCGTTATAGACTAAGCAGCGATTTAAATCGGCAAGTATTACCTTGGTATGAGAATGTAAGGAAGGAGTAATTAATTAGGGTTAGGAAAATATTTATTTGCTGTCAAGACAAAAATAATGAGTTGTCTTGGGATTGTCTTGATAAGTTTAAATTGTAAACTCTTGCAAAATAATTTCGATTGAAAATCTAATTATTATCTCATGTTTTATTAATTGCCAAATAAAATTTAATTTGTAAATAGTAGAACGGAAGTGAAGCTGGTTATATAACAAACAAAACAAAAAAAAATTGTTGCATGTTGATTTCTCAGTAATTGCTTAGTAGCGTAATCATTTGCACCATTTTGCCATTCTAGAAAAACTTAATTGTTGTCAAGCCAATAAATCTCAAATGTAACTTATTGTTAATTTTTCCTTGTGTTTCATTTTATCAAATTTGAAGATAATGAAAAGCACAATGCCAATAATTAAACAAAACATTTTTTGAGCATTATTTTATTTCATGGTGAATCTGATAAGAAAGGGGAGTCAATGTGAGTTGGGTTACAGAACAAACACAGGAATATCCCTGAAAGCAAACAGCTTGACGCCAGTGACGTCGGTTTTCTTCATGTTTTCCGCTCGGCTTTCATCGCCAGGGCGTAATTAGTCGGAGTCTTCAGGGCAAACAGCCCGACCGTTGATTCGATAGCCAATTAACTCAGGCCGCTCATCTCCTTCGAATATCACTGTGAACGGCATCTTAGTCGGCGTGTTCTTCTTCAGAAGGACCTCGCGGTTGTACAGCAAGAAATTCTTGCCGTCGTTGTCAGTGGTGCGGACATCTTTAACTTCACCCTGAGAATTAATGAATTTTAATTACTTCTAACCTAAAACTGCATTTTAATATATCTATTGCAAGTTCTATATTTAGGCGTTTTGAATAATTGTTAAACGTAGGCAGTCTACATCAATATTGATCCGAGTGCGTTTGGGAAAACTTTCTCTGCTTTTGGGTCGTGCAATAGCCACGGTTCTCTGCCTGGGGGCGGCTCGGATGCACTACTACTACATTCAAAGCTGTGGCAAGTGTTGTGCATAAAGTAAATACGCCGTGTGGTATACAGCGCATAAATTAAGAACAAGTTGATCAATTTATTCATTGCCTTCTCTAGTTTTAGACTAAGAACAAGAAGATGATGTGTGCGTTGCATGCACATGTGAGACTAAATTTCAATTGTATTCAAATTTATGATTATAAAACATATTTTAAAACTGTATTTACCAAATAAATATTCAAAACTATGTGCATTTTAATGTAAAAAACATACAAATTGCATAGAACGCATGAATTACTTGAATAAAACATTAAACCCTATGCTTTCAAATGCTAAAAAACAAAAATCATACCAATCTAACTCGAATGTAATTAATGCCAATTCAAATTAATTCAAACATAGTATTCCAAGTTCCCCATTCCCCCAATTAAACTATGTTTCTTGATTGAATTATATTTTCCTTCATTACTCTTTATTTTCTCGCAACTCCTTTTAACATATAATAAATTATGCTCTGTGTACTTTAATTTCTATCCAAATGTTTATTTAAGCAAGTTTCTAATCTTCACATTCAGCAACACTGTAACTACCCAAGCATCACTATTGCATACGCTTTCCTCGGGTTTCCTTTCTCGCCTTGCGGTCCTATTAACATAATACCCACGACGTGTTCACGCCCAACGCGTTGGAAGTGGATGCGCCGCGGAAAAATTCATTAGCAAGGCAAATGCGGCATTTCTTCGCGTCTCCTAAACATCCCCGGCAATTCATACATTTCATACACCCTCGTGCGCCGCAATGAAATTGCGGGAGACGCTCGGGTGTGGTGGTAATTTATAATTTGCAAAAGTTGCGCCTCGGCAAATGTGCCAGTGGCGGCGGCAACGGGTGGCAGGCGTGCATGCTAAAAACGCCACTCGCACATGTTAAAATATGTGCATGCAATGAAAAGTTTTATTCATTTTATGCATTTATTTTCACGTGGAAGAATGATTTTATATGAGGTGATTATGTAAATTAATCATACGGAATAAAGTGTTGTTATTCCTCCATTTCTTTATACTGCGTCAACTATCAAAGTTATTAACAGTTATTGTAACTGAATTCTGTAAGAGTATTTATTATATTGAATATACCTCCAGCAGGATTTAAACCCGTGTCCTCAGAATACACACCACGCTGTCACTGCTACAGTTAGACGGCTTACCGACTGTGGTACAGAGCGAGGCGGCAGTTTACTAATTTTATTTTATATTGATATATTTTTTTGTAATTTAATTTCAAAATAATTTGAAAATCATATTTTTAAAGAGAATAATGACATTTGATTATACTGCAAGAAACTTTTTTTGTATAGTTGGTTGCATAGATCAACCTGACCTAACAACGTACTTCTGGGTTGTTTTTTTTTTTTACCACAATTGTAAAATAAATTAATTTTTCTTTTAAATTTTTCTTTCTTCATCCTGAAAGTAAGAATATCTTTAAATAATCATATTTTTAGTCTGCTAGTGTATATAATGAAGTTGACTGAGATTAAAAAATTATTTTACATCAATTTCCTTCTCACAATCTTTCTACGTCCTTTTGTCATAGACACGCATTCTGGCTCTAGTCCAACGTAATAATAATCTCAACGTAAGTATCCCCAGAAAGTTTGGTACATTATCCCAAGGTTTGAAAAACAAAGTGACGTGACATATTTTACAACCTGCTATGAAAGTGTTAAAATGAGCTAGTAACTTTACTACTCCATCTTTAGTGCATGAGGAAAGTTTAGGACAAGAACACCATGTGCTGACTTGAAATTTAAAGACTGCATTGCTTATTTTTACTGGTGCTACGGTGTGTGAGGACAGTTCTTTGTTGTTTTAGAACGCAGTTGAGGTAATTTATTATAGAGAGTTGTATGCAGAATAAAAATGAAAAAAGCTGTTGACTTAATAATGAAAATGAAAAACAGTGGAAATGCTGGTGTACTAAACAAATCTATGATAGAGATATCAACAAACTAAATGACAAACCAGACAATTTAATCATTTTAAATCAAATTGACTTAAATAAACAAATCAGAAAAATCACATGCAATTCAGATAACAATTGTAGACCTTGTAAATAAATTATATAAATAAAACAGACTAGGGATTGACTCTCATTTTCTAATTTGCAGCAAAGGCAATTAACAACTATATTGTCCATTGTCTCCAGACAGAAATAAATTATCAAAGCACGCGCTTGCTTCAAGTGTACAGAATGAATGGCTAAAGAGTCCTCGACTCACATTGCTTTGCTGAATAATTATACAACTAAGTAATGACCTGACACCGCAATGTCTTTCCGCAAAAACCTGTTGCTTGACGCAAAAATGATCAATTAATGTTTCTCCTCTTCTATTCTTTTCAACCATTTAATCACAACTTCGTATCATACACTAAAAGCATTCGCATTCCGATTCCTTTGAGAGAAAAGCATTAATTAACTCCGAATTAACATTTGTGTATCAGCTAACACGACTCATGGCAGATATAAATCAAAATTTTTGTCACATGAGTAATAGTAAATAAATAAAATGCCTGCAAAATTTTCTTGTAGAGGAATAATTTGTGTAATATTCAAGCCAGCAAATACCAGGCTTTTAGAGTTTAAGAAGTAAATAATTAAAAAAAAAAGAAATATTACCATGACGTGGTCTTAGTCAACTATTTGTGGATTTGCAGAATGTAGGAACTTTTTTGAGAAGAAATGAAGAATAAAGTAGAGGTGTAGGTCGCAACTTTAGGACCATGTTGAAAGCATGAAAGCATTTGTACCCTTGGAACAAACAGCCTTGAACAAGCTAAGTTAAGTCGTAATGTTGAAGAATAATGAATGCTATTATTATTCTGTTTTTGCAGAATGCCAAAAAACAACAAGAATATCTTCAGCAGTAAGAAAACACGTTCTTGGCCTCATTTTAATAACTAATAACCTCTGCTCTTGCTTATTCAAGGTATAAAAATTTATCTCAACACAAATAAAAACAGACTATGCTTCTTTCCATTGAATATTCTGCACCAACACATATACACTATTCATATTCACTATTTTGCGTGACTAAAACATCTAAGAAGCTAATATAAAAATACGACCAGAAGCAAATAAAAGAAGAGTTTCTTGGAAAGCACTTGGAAAGTTGCTTTCAATTTTTTGCAACTTTTCTTTGACATGTATAATCTTCTTGTTTCTTATTTTGTGTTGGCTTTGTTAAGCTTATGTTGCATCATTACTGCCTGCCATCCAAGCAAGCGTAAGAACTAGAAGTTATTCCGCCTGAAAAATTTCAGAGAGTGCATAGGAGATGAGCATGCTCCAGCTGGGAAAGTTTCCGAGTACAGCTACTGATTGCAATAGATGTAAAAAGTTTTACTGATTTTCTAAATCATTTTCTATGCGAGTGCCGAGGCGATGATAGCATCAGCAATGTTTTTACGTGCTTAAACTTCGGTGCAATCGTATTTGAATATTTCTTATTGTTGCAACTTTAAAAACGTTGGCAATAGAATGAATGAAATAAAAAAATTAAAATTTGAAATATATTTAAAATAGAAATGAAGCTTTTATTTAATTAGAATGTCTACCAATATGTCGGAAAGTACGAAAATATAATTAATCGCCTATTTATGGTTAAACTACAACAATTGTCTTGTAGTCTAATTATTTCCTAACATAACTCTCAAACTATAACATCAATTCTAATTAAATAGAATCCCAATAAATTTGAAACCCAACACTGCTCTCCCATTAGTTCAGCCCTGAGGAAATTGACATTCCAAGCGTAATGCAACACGTGTTAGCCGAAAACGTGCGCGTTGACAAATTTGCCTAATGCAACCACCCACGCCGCTTCCGGGGAGATGCTCGAGGATGACAAATCCCGTATTAAAATGGCTTCAGGATGGTTCATTAATCATTGCACGTGGTTGTAGTAGATTAATCAAAATTGAAAATTGTCTCAGCGGCATTACCCATGGTGAATACAAATTGTTGCTATGTCTTCCACCTATCTTATCTATTTTATCTCCTCGATTCACCCCCAGTGTGTTCAAATGCTAATCGCGACAAAAACACTACGTAAAAATGCGAATATATGCAAGAAAATCTCAGCTGACTGAAGAACTCACAGTGGATAATGAACCAATTTTGTTTCATCTGCACGTATTGAAACTTTATTTTGACCGCATTTTGACCTAGTTTGTGATTGGCCAGAATGATGTGAAAAATCAATGCATTTTTATTGCTTGGATTTTTCCATCCACGTTCTCTCATATACCCAAAGGTTTACCGACGTTGTTTTAATGTGATTGTGCATGGTGTTTAATCTTCGCCGGCTCGTATATCCAAATTTGTTTTTGCGCTTGGCAGCTCGTAAAAATATTACAATGATTGTAGATTACTGATGATATTTTATGGCTTGTAGACCTTGTCGTCAATTTGTTACGTACACATATAACACACACAGATTTCCATCGTCTCCAGACTCCACGCAAACATGGTTGACATTTATGGTAATCGAATAAAGATATAAAGACACGTGTAGCCGTTAAGCCGTTTCATGAATTTCATGTTAATGTTATACCGACTTACGTTAGACTTGATATCCTTGATGGGAATGTTGAAGAATACACGAAGCCAGAGTCCATGCAGAGAATAATCAGTGTTCAAGATAAGGGTACCTTTCCATTCTCCTGGCTTTGCCTCCTCATACTCAAATTTACCTGGACATGGGTTTCTCAAGTCCTTTACATTCTCAGCCAGTGCCACAGCAACGACCATAAAAACACAGACTACAAAACGCAGCATTTCTAAAAACAAGAAGAAGTTGATTAATTAATTGCAGTAGATAATCACTTTTGCTTTCATGTAATTTAGGTTGCATACCGTCATTTCTATAATGTACTGTCTAAAACGAACAGTTTACGATTTATTCATCATGTTGTTACAAACTAACATGCCTGTATACGCAAATAAAAGTTTTAATAAGGTTTTGATAAAGTGTTTGATTGCTTTGCAATGGAGGTCAATAAAATGCGAGATATTCAGTCTCCTTTAACCTATTGTTGTACAACGTCAATTTTAGGAACGTTAGGCTTGTTTGCTATGTCATTTTAGAGGTTTCAAGGGATGCTTACATTAAACGAGGAAAAGTGCACCAAGTATAATTAAAGGGATGCTCACGAAATAGCATTAAAGCCAGCAAAAGAAAAACAGAAAATGCAATCTTCCTTACTTTACATCTTAACTCTTAATTTTAGCTTTATCAAAGCTCACTCGCTTTCAGGTAGCCTTGTATAGGATATTACGGTTCTTGGATAATTTCATGCAGAATGCATTCTTTATTCTGATGGCAACCTCATTTGCAAATCCTGGTACAACGAGTACTTATGGTATACCGCTCTATCCCGAGGTCGCTAACCTAAAAAAGCTCTCAGCAGCCCTAAGCTTTGAAACATACGAAATGCTCGAGATTCGCCTCCTCTGCAATCATACTCATTTTTGCTTTATTGCGTTATTAGCAAAAATTGCTATTATATGCTGCGTGATTTTTAAGAAACGTGTATGCTGTAAGACTGTAGTATGCTAGAATTACAAGCCGAGTGCTTGTATTTTTACACTGAATTTATGTGCAATTAAGCTAAAAGCTTTTTTCTCATTCAGAACACACGGCGTGCTAAACTAGTGATATTTAGAGGTTTTAAATATTGGAACACACACACAGATAAGCAACGAAAAGAATATCACATAAATTATGTATTGACATTCATCTCTCATTGACGATAATGGTTAACACAATGTGATTGTAATTATATGCGCAAAAACGCAATATATTCCTGATCATTGTGCATTGTTCCAACCGAGCGCAAATTTATTGTGATTAATGGCGCTTTATTCATTTGAGGATTATTGTGCGTAGAAATCCCAACGAATATTATTCAAACTAACGACGCGCCATTTGGCAGTGCAAAATAAAATGCGACGCTGACTAATAATTATTGCAATATTGTGTCCCATCTTGTGTTACATGCGATGCGCATTGTATTGTTCTAACCGGTACTTAATTTAAAAGTAAATTGTGTTGCATTCCCATTGAGAGAAACAATATTTTGTGTTTTGTAGCGTAAAACATAAAATCTAGAGTTTCAATTGTACTCAGAGTTACAGAATACCAATTAGTTTGATGTAACAGAATTGTATTAAATTACAAAAACATGTAGTGTATTCGTAATTGATTTTTTGAGCCAAATTGAGTTGAAGGGTTTTACATTGCTGCGTTTTATTAGAGCCATATAACATTTAATAACTTCTTCGCTTCTTGCAATTGCTTTCGGGGTCTGTGAGAATACGAAAGCTTTAGAATTGTGGAAAGTTTCTAGCTTTAGAAACTAAAATTGTTTTCTGCGATTGTCTTTAAATTGCATTGTAAGGCCAAGAATACAAAATCAAGCCAACATATAATCTCACAATCTATTGTATGCAACCCATACGCAACTTCATTTCAGAAACATTTCAGAATTATTTCGAAAATAAATAAAAACTATGTAATTGAATAGAAAACAAAGCAAATATCTACTGAGTAAATTAATAGAAGTAATTAAATCTTTTTAATTTGTGTTTTGAGAACAAAGAGCACTGAAGTTTTATTTGAATTACAATGCAGAGAAACAACAAAACAAAGCGCTCTGATCAAAATGATTTCTCTCAGTGAATTCTAGATTTAAATTTATTTGATCTTTGTATGCAACCTAACACAGTAAGATAACATAACAAAAAAATATAAATTTCAATCATACTAACAACTATTCAATAAATAAATTACTCACTTGTTATTTGTAGCAGAGTACACAAATCACAATGACACTTTCGCAGTTAACTCGTGCACTGGCCACAAAAATCCCGTCTATTTATTAAATATGAATCCAAGTACCTGTCCAGTGGCTTCCAAATACGATGATACAGGTTTGCAAATGAAGAGTTCAAGGTTTATCCCCACTTAGGTACTTCTTCGAAACATATAAACCGCTTACCCAACAACAATAAGTTGTTTGGACTGCTGCAATTGTCCATTTTTCACTCAAGCATGACAAGTACAATACAATGAGCTGCTCTTGGGAGTAGACATAATTTATCTGCGACAATTTAACCGATTGAAATGGTAGAATTCAATAGCTGTTTATTTACCTTTTATTTCTCTGACCTAGCACTGTGGTCAGCATGATTTTCTGGGTGGAAATTTGTTTATGATCAATTTAACTCAAATTCATATTTCGAATTTTATTATTGTGCGCTGCACAACTCATGTTCCAAATTACTGCGAGCAATGGAAACAATCAAATTTAATCCTCTCATTTAATCCTTAACAATTTGGCCCGTGACTGTGAACTAACAAAGCCTTTTATTCTCACATCCCGCAATTAATTCCGCATTGGAAAATCCAATTATTGTAGAATGTGTCGCATGCTAATTCAAAAATCAAAATTGCTTTTGTCCGAATTCTGCATATTTATTTCTGTTGTTTATGGTAAATAAAGCCATGTGATAAATTTGCTAAATTGATTGCGTTCTTATTCAGTATACCCGACAGTATGTTACTTTTTAAATCACATTGGTGTATTGAAAATCGCCGCAGGCAAACATTCAATGGAAAATATTTTCCTGAATTGCTACATTCAACAAAGAGTCTGCATTCGCTGCTCATGGGAATAAATCGTCAACAGTTGCCAATTTTGTATTTGTTGACAGCATTAGCCATATTCAAAGTGTCGCAAAGTCGCAGTGAAAGAAAGTATAATAATTTCTTTTAGTTGATTGTAAACATAAGCGTTGTAGGGTGGGCGTAAAATAGAAAATCAACGAAACGAATTTCCGTAAAATGAAAGTTTCATTTGATTTACGCGTCGCTGATTTCTGCCACTGCATATCAGCATTCGAATATCGGGGGCGGCGGTTAAAATTTATTTTACTGCTCGTAACCGTAACCTAAGTCGAAATGGTGTCATAGGTCCCTGGACACCCTTGACGTAAGTTTCTACCAGTTTTCCAACACCGTTCGATATTACCATTTGCGTTCGGTGACCAAGACTAAACTATTAAAGCAAGACATAAAAATAAATATTTTAGTATTCTGGCTGCTGAAGTAGAAGTAAAATATTTAGGATGAAAGTCTTCCTAGTAAACTTGAAACAAAACTTTTCACAAATTCTGTAAATCACATATTTCAACCAAACATTTCATAACAACGAAATCAATATCAAAAAAATATTGAGAACGACAGCAAGTACATCTCAAAGTTTCATAGCTTGTAAATTAATTGCATAATAACCAAATACATCTATTTAAAGCAATTCGAACGAGCTAGATATGGTAATAACAATAATACCACAGCATGCTGTACAATCCACTGGCACTTGATTCCAGCTTTCGTTGAATTAAGTTGTGATCAATGGTACCTAGAGATATCTGCCGCGGATTTATTTCGGAAGCGCAACAATAGGAACATGGCGCGCCGATAAGGCACCAGGCACCACCTGCCCGAAAACAAAAGATTTATTCCCAATTTTCCAGATAAAACCAAACAATAAAACAATACCTACAGTAACCGTAATGCAATGTAAAATCAGTTAATGCAAAGCAAATATGAAAAATTAAGAAGTAAATGATTCTGAAGTTCTTATTAAGTTTAACGCAATATAAGACACAAACAGTGTACTGCATTGATATAAATTAACATTTATTATTTTTAATTTGGAAGAGCATTAGACGTTTCTTGTTTGTGATTTGCAATTAATTCTTATTTGCCTTTCCGAGAAAACAGATTGAAGACAAGTCAATTGCTTTGTGTCTTGTAGTTTTTCATCAAATTAATTCGTTGCGAGGAAAGTAACCACGTTTTAGCCATGATTTAATTAATAACTTATCTATTATCAAAAATGATGTGGTTAATGAGGTATGTATAATCAACAGAGTAGATATTTATTTTAATGACGCACAAAATCAATTAATGAATGTAGATATCGTCATCAAAAACAAACATTAAATGGCATTAATTTTGATGGCGGTCAATCATTGTGTGATAATTAATGTAATAGATCGCCCGAGGCGCTTTCCATTAACAGCCAGAGACGTGATGAGTCATCGTCATCGATGATAATTAATTGAAAGCAAACTAGTTTCTAAATTGCCCGCCGGTTTTCCCTACAAGTTAGCCGTGTTTTCCGAGTACTGTTCACACCCGCCTTGATAACCAGAAATGCAGGCGATGTATAAATAAATTCCGCTATGTACTCTTAAAATTACAATTCAGCGAAGATTCGCTGCGGACTACAAACTTGGCTTAACTTGTTAAGAATTTAGTTAGGCTAAAATTCGCATTTGTTTGCAAGTTTGCTCAGGCTACGCGCTCCAATCAGTGGAAGCGTTCGATGCCGATTTAATTAACGAAGGGAGCTGCGAGCTGTGTGCCTGGCCTACACACCAATCAGGGATTTCCCATTCAGTTAACGCTGTTTTTATTTAAATTGTTATTATGTGAGATTGAAAGGTTTATAACCGTGTAACGTGATGGTTAAGAATGATGTAAACTTGTTTATATAGTGTTGATTGCAATGTCATTAGTACATTACGTCTATTTACTACGTAAAGTTCATGTTCAAGGTTGAATAATAAATGGTTAGTAATGTAAACTTTAAAAAATGATTTCACTACAGGATATTACAGTAATTATCAACACACAACATAAAGTTATAGACTTATAACACCGTTCAAACACTTACCTAATATAAATACAGATTGTTTTAAAGTAAGTTAATAAATTAGTTAAAATAGTTAAGAAGGTTTTGATTAAGACCAAATTAAGAAGAAAAAGTGCACAACTCAAGGCTTCCCACAATATATGCAACTTATTTAACATGAAAACTTGCAAAAAGGTATAAAACGATCATGGTTTTCTGTGAATAACTTATAATAAATTAATTGTAATTATCCTATATTTGTAATTTCAGTCTTTATAATTTATGCCAATGTTGAGATGACATCAATCAAATTAATCCGCTAATCTCTTCTGATAAAATATTAATGTTGAGTAAACTTAATTATAACAGGATGTTATTCCTTCATTATCTGTTTAGTAGAAGGCCGTAGGCAATTCTGGCTACTTTAATAAGGTGCCAAGACACAGAAAAAACACTGCCTGTTTCTGTATTTTTTGATTTTCTTAATTGGTGAGTCTAATGCTTGCAAAAGATTGAAGAATGAAGTTTTACCATGCGGATATAAATACTATTACACAAGAATCAATAAAACTATACCATAACTAAAAGTAAGTGTTATAGTGAAGTATTATCAACATAATGAATCTTAAACACTTTGTAACCACACTCAAATTGTTGAGTATTGAGAGTATTGACTCTCAAGAATTAATAATAAATTTCAGCGATAAAAATCCCCCAAATTAAAAAATAAACAGACATGTTTAATAAATAAACAAAAACATGTTTTAATTTCTAATATTAATTCTATTTTTAATTTCCATTGTTTGTTTATATAAAGAGTACTTGTTTGCGCTGGAATTAAATTGCTACGTTGAGCCTGGCATGTTATCCCGGAATAACGCTGTGTTTTTTCCGGAAAAATAGCAAGCACCAGGAGGTATGTGGAACAAGAAAATATTGCTTTTCACGTGTGTTTGAACACTTCTGCAGAATACGTCTGGTGCACTGTGAGTGGACCGGTTGTCCAGGGTTAATTTTATAAAATGACTTCATAAATTAAATAAAGCGGTGCTCGGAGTGTGTTTGGAATTGTGCATGAAGCTCAACATGAAAAAAGAACTTAATCTATTTAAGTATTATCAGCTTAAACATGCAAATTTAGAAAATGTCAACTTAAATTAGATTAAACTAAAAAAGAAAAATTTGCATTTGTGGAAAATTAAAAAATCTCCTCAACTTTTTACTTTGTTTTGCTATTTTTTCTAGTAAAGTGTTTTACTTTTCAGTATCAAATTTTATATTAAATTTGCTTGCTCCTTTTCTAGACATTTTTATTAAGCAATAACATCAACATTTATGTTAAGCATTGCTATTAAAGAGAATTAAAAAAGATTAAAATTGCATGAACCCATGAATGTCGAGTGCATTTAGAAATAAAATATTATTTTCGTGAAAACGTTTACAGTACTTTTTAAAAGTGTATCTATAAATACAATTATATTAGCCTGCTGTCTCATTATCTGATTCTTGTTTATTCGACATGAGCATAAACAAAATGGGGTTTCGAAAAGAATTCGACAATAGCGTTATAATCGCATGAATACTTAAGCTGCTTGTATAGGTAATATTGTTGGCATTTTGCTGGTGGAATAAATAGCGTTCTAAGGAATTCAACCTAAAATTTAAATAAATATATAGAGTGTTTCTAAGACTAAGTATAACATAATGAGAAGTGTTTTTAAAAAATCTTTCTTTTCAAGGCTATTAATGTAAACAGAATTATATTTAGGTAAATACCTCAATGTATAAATATGATATTTCTATAAAGAAAATTTACATAAAATACATGAGTTCGTTCCTTTTTCATTTTTCCCTCTTCCTCCTTTTTTGCTTTGTTGCTCTTTGCTATCCAAACTCAGCCTTTCCGACGCCTTTCCGCCTCCCCGAATAGAATAGAATATTACTCACAGAATTTTACTCAATTTTGCATATTTCATTTCTGGATATTTGCATACAGTTTTACATTTATAGAAATTTCTGCTATTTGCTTGTAATGGGAAAGCGAATTTCTTTCTTGACGTTAGACATAACTTGGAAATATTACTGTGAGTTTTGCATATTTTGTTATTATGCAGGTTTTGTAAAGGTTTTTGGAATGTATAGAGTAATGGAAAGTGTTTTACTGCAAAATGTATTCCAAACCTCTATTTTAGTTCTTCTGTTATTTGCTTTACTTATTAAAGTTTTTGAAACTCAAATATAACACTCTAAAGAAGCTTCATGATTCTCTCGTGAATCCGATTAATTCATATTACATGAGATTTTCTAATCTTTCCACCGACGTGCGAATGTTTGCTGTGCACCATGTAAAAAATGGTGCAGAGTTTGTTCTACCTGGGTTGCCAGAACCAGCACAGGTAATGCATCAAAGCATATAGAAACGACAAGTCCAGAATTATGCCAGGATTAAAATGAGATGCGACACAATGTTTTAGTATCCAAAATAGTAACATGTTGAGACATCTAGTTCCTCAAAGAAGAATTAAATTAATAAATTAAACCAAATTCGTATACATAATAATGTAAATTACAAATAATAATAACAGTTAATTATTTACAAAATTTACAGTAAATATTATATATATATTTGAAAATCTTGTAATTTTAATCTCATCCATTCAATGCTTGATCTCAAGTGTAAAATGTAACAAAGCAATAACACTGTGGAATAACAAATTTCTGATCCGAATCATAATTTTAGAAGAAAACCGGTTTTACAAATTTTTTAAATTGTCGATTGTTTTTTCTTTTAATTTTAGTGTTTGACTGAATTTTGGTTGCAATTTGATATATCTTTAATATTTCGAAAGTTATAAGTTCTTAAACTGAATTTTTGTGAAAAAGTGTAGACGCTGGTATGAAGACATATTCTGAACAAATGTACATTTGGAATGAAATGAAAGTATATTTACTCGATTAAGTATGAGTTGTCTAATACGGAATACTTGGAATACTAGTCCAATTTTTTTTTGACGCATTTAGTTTTTGAGATATAATTATTTTAGTGAAAAAAATAAAACACAATTTTTACGAAATTTGTTGTTCCACAGTGTAATTTCTAGTTATGGAGAAAATAATTGACTGCCTAAAACCTGTAAAAAACCTGTAAAAACGCAACGATTGTTACTCCTTTTCTTTTTAGTACTTTCAACTCATCGCACACTCTTTCCAGTTACTATCTCCCAGGCAACAGCCTAAGTAATCTCTTAGACACGTCGTAATTCAGTCCTTAGTGCTCAACCTTAGCAAACATTCTTTCCCGTCTTCACGCGTGGCCCTCGTACAACCCTTTACACATTACTGCCTCCCATATTTGGCAGTAAGAAAGATATGTCGCTAGTTAATTTCATAGAAATCAGTTCTAATCCAACCTTGCAGGGAGGCTTGCGTTTATTTTCGTCGTATTCGATTTATCTGTGCTATTGACTGCGAATTGCCTCCGGACTTTGATAATTGCGTCTGGTGGATTCGACCTTTGATGGCCAGAAACTCAATCAGGACAATTTATCTTAGATCGAGAATTAATAAAAGCTAGCAAACGAGTATGGCTGGGAATAAAGAGCATAAACAAAGAATATTCAAGGGTCATTATTACAACATTGATCATTATAGGGATTGAACTATCAAGCAAATATGATTTTCATTTGGAGTGAGGCGACCGAATGAAGCGTGGTGCAAGTAAAAAACTAACAAATTGAAAGCTGAATTGAATACAATCTATTACTCTCATGTATTTGAATTGCTCTAATTAAATAAAATGATGTCAAATATCTACTCACTTTAATATTTGTTCACGTGAATGGACCAATCTTATTATTGTAGATGAATTTAGTTTGATGCCGAATTTAGTACTGAGAACAAGAACAAACGACGTTTCAATCGAGCTGATTTCACATATGGTCTCAATAGAAAATGGCGGAACCACATTGCAAACATACCATAAATAATCTCTAACGTTTTACTTTATCACCAAGTTGAACAGCTGTTGGAAACTAACCTAAATCTACATTTGTTTACTGTTTTAAAAACAGATATCTACAGAAACGCAGTAGAACACATGATAGTGTGGGCCTTCAAAAAATGTGGAACGCTTCACGATTTTGCGTGTCATCCTTGCGCAGGGGCCATGCTAATCTTCTCTGTATCGTTCCAATTTTAGTATATGTACCGCCGAAGCGAGTACATTTATTGATGGTTCGTCATGCGCATATAAGCAATCACATAGTGACAATATCCTGATAGGGGTAGCGTAATCTCTCATTGTTTGCTGCTTAACGAAGGAGTATTTCTTACAACAATTTCTAGAAATTACATCAGTTTTTTAGTAGTTATACTTTAAAAAAACACAGAAAGTTATATTTGTACTAAACGCATAATAAATATTGAAAATCTGGATTTTATGAATAACGCTCTCATGTACTTTTAACTTTTAAAATTCTAGAAGCATTTACATTTGCATTGTACAAAACTTATATTCTTATAGTGTTGATGAAACTTAACTATAACACTTAATATTCATCTGTAGAATGTTCGACTTTGTGCCTTCTTCAGTATAAGAGTTAATTAATATTACTTAACAATATATTTAACGTTACTCTGTACATATTTAAGATTACAAAATATGATTAATGTAGAGAATGCCAGCAAATTACCACGTGCTTAGAAATAATAAATCTGCGCATTACATGAAAAAAACTTTTCAAGGAGAGAATAAATATAAAAAATACGATGGTATTCCTAACGTGTTATCATCTAGAAAAGTATTCTAACGATAAAAATTCTAATACGTTATTCTTGTAGCATTTGAAGAATTTTATTTTTTACTATGAATAAGAACCCATAGACAATTCTCAGCTATAATCCGCTCACTCTCAGTCAGTAAAGCATCTACCATGAAGGTAACTCTCTTCTTAATCATTTGTGCCGGAATTGGCGTTGTAAGTACACCGCCTTGAAATAACCCCGTTATCATACTTATCTCTTCTATTATGTTATTATCTATAGTATGCGCAATCAGAAGGAAATTGTAACCTACAACAAGAACTAAGCAAATTGTTATCTGCCGGTCCCCACCATCGCAACGACATTAGTGCGTGCATTAAAAATAACTACAACACCTCAAGGATGAGGACTCTGCGTGCAGAACTTGTAGTCAATACGAATGGTATTTATAAAACCTTTACAGATTACCATTGCGAAGAGCAAACTTGTGACCAGGAATTACTGGAAGTACTATTTGTTGGTGTGAGAATTTCAAATAATATTTTAAATCAAATGCAGCACCATATGCCAGACTGTGCAAATCTTAATGAAGCAATTAAGGAGTTGATTCCAATTATGACTAAATGTCGTTCTAATATTTGAAGAATTTTGTTGAGAAGGTAGTAAATAAAGTAACTAAGAATTATTGCATCATTACTGTGTTAATGTTTGGGGTCTGCTTCTCTCATATACCGGAATACCGGAATGTGAGTGTGCGAATTTCCTCCGAATTCCCTCGACTTTGATATAAGGATCACCGAACTGAGCACGGCGACACTGGTTTCACTCCCTGCTTATTTAAAGAAATTCTTAGTGACAATATCCTGGTAAAAGTAGCCTAATCTATCATTATTTATTGCTTATCAAAAAAGTATTTCTTGCAAAGATTTTTCCAGTAATATTGTTGTAATTGTAAACACGTGTTTACAATTCTAATTTCTCATATAGACACATCAATTTTACTTCCTGGTTCACCAATATTAGTAATCGTTTTTTTTTGTGTCAATATTTAAAATAAATACATATAAAAAATAAACTAAAAATATTCAACTTTAATTAGTCATTAATTACTAAATACTTCATTACTAAAATTCTAGCCTAAATTAATATTTCAATTAACTGATTAGTATTACTTCTGATTATTAATGTACTCTTAAGTTATCAACATATGCCCATTAATATTTGAAATTCATGTGAAAATACTACTATAAGTACCAAGTACCAATTCTAAACTATTTGTCGACATCATCTCATCGAAGGGTTGAAGTTCCTTGAACGTGCAGTTTTTATTGTCAGTGAAATTCGTATATAACGACAATAACTTCTTCTATTAGCACTTCGGTTCTATGAACTTTTTTCTATCTTTAAATATCCAAATAGTTCATTAAATATGTGAATATTTTAATAAATTGTAGTATGCATAACCATTGGATTGCAAGCTGCATAAAATGACTAACCAAATGTTTACTGACGAACAATCTTAAATCAAATACGTTGAATTTAGATCATCGACAAAAACAAGTGCAGTACTCAGTAGATATAAATTACTACTACTTACTCTTCAAAATTTCTTAAACATTATTTGTTTTTCTTCAAAATATATATTGCAGATATTTTGAAATACTATTTGAGATAATTTGTTGTACCTTGATGGCTGCGTTAAAAAGTGATTTATAAAAAATGGTTTTTCTTGATATATTTATAGATATCTTCCATCCTTTTTTTGTAATGGTTTCCTGAAAATTTGAATAATTTATTTCAACAATAAGATACTTTTGTGAGGTATTTTTAGAAAGCAAAAGATCTAAGATTGCTGCTTGAAAGTTAACTTAACAAAAGATAAAATTTAAATATAACATTTACTGATAATAGGTAACCACTTTTGATCTCTTAGAAATAAATCTATGAAATATTCATTCCAACCGGCAAATTAGCATTTACCTCCAAAACTAGTCAATATAAAAAGTCAACGTTTGCAAGCATCTTCCATTGTACTGCAAAGTATACCCAAGCAACAATCATGAAACTACTCATATTGGTAGCAATCATGGCCTGTGTGGTAAGTTTTAGCTATAAGTAATTATAAGAACAAAGTACTAATACTTCTATCAAATTAGTCTGCACAGCGTCCTAAAGATTGCAACCTCGTTGGTTTGTTCAACAAATTATTGTCAGAAGTGGATCGAACATTCCCCGAGAACATCATGAAATGTTTCCAAGAGAATCCAAAACTGAACACAGCCAAAATGCAAAAGTATCAGTACTTAATCCAAATGTATATGATTGGAGCATTGACTACATTTGACAACAATAAGTGCAGTACTCAACCTTGTAGTAAGTACTTATACGAAGCATATGACGATATTCTTAAAAGCAATTATGCCATGGCTCAAGCAATGGTTAAGAAAGGAATGACCAATTGTGAAGTTCTTACCGGTATTTTGAGCTTTGTTGATCAAGTAGGAAAAGATTTTAAATGTTAATTTGCAATGTCTAAATAAACAATATATGAGCATTAATAATGTCTAATTTCTTAACCTGCAATTATTAAAAAAGAGTAAGTAAACACTTCTATTGTTTTGTATCCATGTAAGAGCTGTAAATACAAGCAATATTATTGTTATACAAGACCATCTTTATAAGACGTAGCCCCTCTGCTAAATTAACAACTTGACAACATTCTTCGCCACTTTGATCAAAGATGATAAACAGTTTATAAATAAAATTGAGCAATGTTTAAAAAAACCTCCCCACCTAAGCGAATGAAAAAGTTGCTTTGGAAGAACAAAATCTGAGTTTAGGTTAAACTGAATAGTGCAGTGATCATAAGTATAAAGAATTGTACAGAACACATTGGGATTGATTAATTGTGTTGCTGTTAATTACGTCTTATCATATGCTGGTCATGTACAGAGACAATGTTTAAACTTCGTTTATTTTTAGACAATAAATTTAACTTAATTAATTAAAGCATAATAAATGTGTGCCAATTAACACAATAAACCCAATATTTGGAAATAAAAAAGTATAAATTATTCGGTTAATCTACAAGTTAATAACAATTATGATAGTCCTTCTGTTTATTGCTTTCATTGTCCATGTTGTAAGTACAAGAACCACAAATATCAACAGTTAGATACGCTAATTAGACAATTTTAGTCGGCCACGGACTATGTCGTTAATAGTCCTGTTTCAAAAGACTGTGATTTGGAAAGTTTTATTGCAGAGCTGATAAAAGTTGATTTGGAGTTTGTATCTGGCATTGATCAATGTGTGAAGGAAAACCCAAAAGTGGACACAGCAAGAATGCAAAAATATCGCTGGGAAAATGAATTAGCAGTGAATTCAGTGGTTTATACCTATAATCACAATAAATGCAAAAAGAAGTCCTGTTCTAATCATATGTACAAGGAAATGTATAAAGCATTCATTAAGAATACTAAAAATCTTCAAAAAATGTATAAATTGGGATTAACAAATTGTAAAGCGTTAGATTATGCTTTAAGTTATTCGGAAGAGGTACACGAGCGTATGTGTAATTGATAAAAATGTAGAGATATTTATTCGCACAGTAATCTAAAAAGTTAATTGCAAAACTTCCTAATTAAACTGAATTAATTGTATTTGTATTTTATAAATGTGTATTAAACAAAAAAATGTTTCGTACAACTTGAAAATAAGAGATATCATGTATGTATGTACCGTTTGTTGCATTCATTGTTTGCGTTGTAAGTGCAAGCACATAAAATATTCACAGAAATATTCATCCCAATAAATATAATTTCAGTCGACATCAGACTATGTAGGAAATAGTGCTATTTCGAAAAACTGTAATTTGCAAGGTTCATAGAATGAATTGCTACAAGTAGATTTCAGTTGTTTTTAAAGAAACCCAAAAGATGTTCACCAAAATGCGGAAATTGCACTGGCAAAGAAAAGTAGCTCTAAATATAGATGTTTTTCCTATTGTTCTTTGTTATCTTTGAAACGTACTTCAACCATACCGGGGATACCGACGCCATACTTGTCTTCAATTCCCCTATACTGCATCAACTGCCAGAATTATTAGCAGTTATTATAATTGGTATATACTCCCAAAAGTGTGATCGAAAAGTAAAATTCATTTTTATTATTATAAAAAAATATTCCAGTTATCAAAACTGAAGTAGTATTATCATAGTGATGTGATTGTGATTCGACAATTTTCGATTTTTGACACACAATTTCTTTCACTTCCTGAACATTTTCGTTAGTTTTTGACTTTCTGAGATGTCCAGTTTATAAATATTATTTGTTTAACGTTAATTCACCGTACTTCTATGTCAATATTTGAAGAGTTTTTGAACACTTAATACTATTTCTTACACACGAATTAATAGAAACTCTCTGTTCCATTATTTACAACAGCGAAAAATCACCGAGCATGCAAACGTAAGCCTAAATTTGATGCCTGTCACATAAAAGCAATACATACTATATAGTTAAACCTGTAAACATATGATTGTGACAACAAAAACATTTAAAATTAAAGTCACTTAATTTTTTGATCACACCACGTATAATATATTCATTAAGAATGCTAACATCTTTCAGAAAATGTATGACTATTGACTATGAGTATTAACAAATTGTAGAGCTTTGAATTATGTTTTTTTGGAAAGTGTCGCAACTTTAGTAAAATCGCTAGTAATAATTAAATTATTAAAGTCAGAGTAGCACAAGGTAGCACAGAGGTTACCTGTCACCGCCGTGTTCTCGTTAGAGAGAGAGAAACCTGTTCGATCAAGCATCAATGGTTAGCATAATAAAGTTTTTTAAAAGAAGTAAAGAATCTTTATTTGAAGGTACTGATTTATGACCGCAGGTGACGGTGTCATTTCGCACCACAATAACCCGTATATGTCACCCTAGGTGAAAAGAGGTGACAACCGCAAATATTTATCAAGAGTGAATACGCGACAAAAAATAGACATAAAGGCGTATGTAACTAATTCCGCTATTTACAAAATAATAATAATTAAAAACGTGCAACGTTTTGACTGATAAAGCATCTTAAAAATATTGTACTTTATTATAATCTTTTTTAAAGTTATCATATTAATTTGTTTACATACATATAATTTGCTTATAAAACGTTTAATTAACTCAACAATACTTTAAAACACTTATTTAGTGTGTTTGTGACAAATCCGAATTATCTATTAACGAGTGATTCAAAATGCATCTCATCTTAAATATTTTTTATTATTCTGTTTTCAACTTTACATTGTCAAAAATATAAATATCATCCAATTAATATTTACTTGACTTAATCCAAATGTGTATAAAGGTTGTCGTATTTCAAACTGTCTTTAATTTAATTCACTTCACCTGTGAAACCACATCAATCATGAAATACCTTCTCTTGCTTGGTTTCATTACCAGGGTGGTAAATATAAAGTATATTCCGTTTGTACATAATCTGCATTGATTAAGAAATCTACTTTCAATTTTAGTCGGCAGCAAAAGACTACATAATGAATAGTCCCGTTTCCAAAAACTGTGATTTGGAATCTCTCTTTGCTGAAATGATGCAGATCGATTTTAACTTTGTATCTGACATTGACAAATGTGTACGTGAAAATCCTAAGTTTAACACAGAGAGGATGCAGAAATTGCGGTGGGAGAATGAATTAAATGTTAACTCAGTTGTTTACACCTACAATCATCATAAATGCAAGACAAAATCATGATCATGATCATATGTATAAGGAAATGTATAAAATTCTAATTAAAAATGTTAAAGTTATTCAGAAAATGCGTAAATTAGGATTGACAAATTGCAAAGCTGTCGATTATGTCTTAAAGTATTCTGAAAATGCAAATAAACGTATATGTAATTAATGTACATATATTTATTATCAATATAAGCTATTAAGTGTCTAATAATTTTGATTCTATTAATTGCAGAAATGTGTTTGTATCAACAATTTATCCTGCAAGTTAAGAATAAGAAAAAATGTGAAGATTTATATTGATGTACTTTCTACTGCGTTTAAGCTTCATTTATTTAAATGGGGGTAAAGAAATGTACAAATTAGACGGCTTAAGCTATTTTAAAACCAAAGAAATGCAACTTTTTTGAAAGTGACAATTGCAAGCAATATATAGAGTTTCTTTTCAATCTTACTTTAATTTTTGACTTTAGAGATAAATCTGTAAGTTGTTATTTTGGTAAATTAAGTAAAAAAACACCTACAAATTATTTATGTTTACCTTATTAATTAATAAATTTAAAATAGATTTAATTTATAAACGATACTAATTGGTACTTAACTAAACCCTTTAAACAATATTTATTTAATTTAAAAGATATAAATACTCTCTTATTTGAAGCAGCCTTCAATTATAATTATCCATCTCGCATATTAACAACAATCATGAAATATCTTCTTATTGTTGGCTTCTTTGCAAGCGTTGTATGTATTTGCATTTTAATTCAGGATGACTTATTTGTGTTTATTGGTAACTTTTTTAATTACAGTCTGCAATAAGTGAATATATAGGACGTGGACACACCGCAAGAAGCTGTAAATTGTCTACTATTTTTGCAGATTTGGCATCTGCCGATCATTCCTTTGTGCAGCAAATTGACCAATGTCTAAAAGACAATCCAAAACTCAATACATCCGATATGAAAAAGTTAAGATGGAAGAATGAAATGAACGTCAATGCAATCCTCATGACATTAAATAACCAAAATTGCGATAAAAAGGCTTGTCCTGAATCAATGTATAAAGTAATGTATAAGTTCCTTGTAAAAAATTATAAGGTCCTTGAGCAAATGCAAACGTTGGGATTGACAGATTGCGAAGGCATAAGATATGCTTTAAAGTATACGGATAATGCACATGCGCGCTGCTAAAATGTTTTTTAATGAGTTAAAATTATCATCGAGTTGTTGTACAGCAGGGAGACAAGTCTGTAAATAAAGTTATCTGAATACAGAAAGTTTTTAACAATATTTAAATAACACATTAGAATCACCTGGGATTATTTCCAGCGTGATATAGAAGTCCTAGCATCTTATTTTCTATGGCAATAACCATGAAATTCCTTGTTTTGTTTGGTTGTACTGTTAGCGTTCTAAGTACCACTTCAATCAAAAATATAAAGTTATACAAAGATATATGATAATTGAATTACTTTTCAATCCGCACTTAGAGATTATATAGGAAATGGAGCAGCTAAAGGCTGTAAGTTGACAACTTCCTTTCAAAAATGGTAGCTACAGATATTACATTTGTGAAGGACGTTGACAAATGTGTCAAGAGGAACAACCTAAAGCTTAATACAAAGAAAATTTATTGGCAGAATAAAATAATTATCAATACATTTGTCTATAATTTCAATCACAACTAATGCATTAAGAGATATTATGCTGAGTATATGTACAAAGAATTCTTCTGGTAAGGAATTATCAAGTCGTTGAGAAGATGTATGACTTGAAATTGACAAAATGTGATGCAAATAATTTTGTTTTGTTGTATAGAAATCATTGTTAAATTTAGTTTTTTTAATGTTATTTGAATTATTTAGAATTGAGACATTTTTTTCCGGAAATGTTGCCGCTGCTCAGACAAAACCAGTTTAACCTACTGAGAATTTATGACATTTTTTCGAAAATATTTAAATCAAAGCAATATGCTGCTCAGGATATTTTAGGACTTTATTTAAAATTTAATTTGTGGTCAAAAATTACAAATTTTACTGCCAATTTTTGCAATTTCTGATCCAAAAACAAGAGTTATGATTTTACTGACCGATTTTATTAAAGTAATTGCTGTAATTTCAAATCCGCCAACAATTTTGCACTAACTTGAATTCTTTTCGATAAAATGTAGATAATGTGACATAACTGTCCGTTGCCAGTTTCTTACTGCCTTATTTTGCCAAAAGGTAAAAATTTTAAAATAGCTAACGAATTTGAAACCACTCCAAAATTCTATATAAATTAAATCATTTTAATCTATTCAATACAAAAATTTATCATTAATTAATCATCTTATTTTATGAAAGAATATAAGTCAAACGCTTAAAGTCATATCCTTCAGAATAGAATTAAAACACGCACACGTTGTTAGCGTTAAACTCTGCAAATAATACCATATCATATTTACATATCAAAATCCTTCAAATAATATTGACAATCTAAAAATATAATGTAAAAACAATAACCTAAATAACAATCTTTGCTCAAAATTGTTACCTTTCATTATATATTTCGCAATTGTGTGAAGTAGCACAAAATTATTTCTTTTATCTTACAATATTACTCTTATTACCTATTTTTAATTCCAGTGAGCATCTAAAACCTAGTCATACATCTAAAGACTGCAACTTAACAACTCTACTTGCAACAATAGTAGGTGCAGAAGTGTTCTTTCATCTTGCCAGTTTTCTACTGTTTGCGCATCTTGCACATAAACAACATTGTATGATATTTTAATTTATGAAATATATGGAAAATATATAGAATGTCATAGGAAACTGATGAAATGATAAAATAAAACTAATAATATACCAGAATTATTGTGGACAAACTTAAAATTAATTTGTGTTGTAGACAATTTAATCAGCAAACTATTTATAGAAATCCACAGTTACAATGCTACTAAAAATAATCAGCAGAGTGATGTAGTTTCTTAAAGAATCTAGAACGCTTATCAATTTAAGTGACACTTTTAAAAGTAGATAATAAATAATTTTGCATTTATTTATTTGGTATTTTATGCGTTATCAACTGAAAAAGTTGACTGACGTTAAAAATTCATAAATGTTCTACATGAGCACTTTTAATAAATTAGCAACGCGCAACAAAATTCACTGATAATTTTTACTATAGGCAAGAACCTAAGTTCAATTCTAACTGTAATGCGCTCAGTTGCAGTAAGTAAAGCATCTACCATGAAGGTAACTCTCTTCTTTATCATTTGTGCCGGCATTGGCGTTGTAAGTACACCGCCTTGAAATAACCTCGTTATCATACTTATCTCTTCTATTATGTTATTATTTATAGTATGCGCAAACAGAAGCAAATTGCAACCTACAAGAAAAACTAACCAATTTAATAACTCCCAAAAACAACCACCTCAACGAAATTGTTGCCGACGTTGAAAACAACTACAATACCACAAAAATGAGAACTCTAGCTGCAAAGCTTTCAATCTATACAAATGGTATTTTTAAAACCTATTTTGATAACCATTGCAATTACCAATTTTGTAACCAAGAATTGCTGGAAATGATTTATGCTGCTATAAAAATTGCACTAACTACAATGAATGAAATGAAGCTGTATATGCCAGACCATAAAATTCTGGATGTAACCATTAAACTGCTGTCTTCAATTCAAAATTGTTTCTGAACTCAACATTTTAATATTTAAAAAGATTATTAAGAATACAGAAAACGCAAATAAAGTGGCTGAGAATTATTGCATTATTACTGCGTTGATGTTCAGAGTGTGATCTTCCAACAAACCCGAAACGCAATTCACAATTTTGTGAATCATCCTTAATCTTAAAACTCTTAGTGATAATACCATGATAGGGGTAGCATATCAAAATATATATTTCAAAATATAGTCAATTAAATTTGTTTAATATGATTGCCCTCAAAGATTCCCAAACCTATTATTTCCTTTCTTCCAACCATCTGAGAAAAAACTCACATGCAGGTAAAAACAAAAATACAACACATTTAAAATCAGACAATAATCATATGTGCTAAGAGTCAAGCAAAACATTCAGATTTATAAACACAAATTGAAAAACCCAAAACACACTCAGTTACACCTCCATACAATCCTTAAACCCCTACGGCTAATCACATAATTCTCATAATACATATTTCCCCAAATCTTTCAAATCAACAAATAATAAATAAATCTTATACCAAAAAACACAACAAATTAAAAACACTCTACAAGTTAATATTTAATGTGAGTTAGAGTTATAGTAAATTTCATCAACATCAAGAGTGGGCAACCTAGAGTTCGCAAGCTGTACACGGCTCCCAACAACGGGAGCCAAAACGGCTTGCCAAAACACCAACTAGGCTTCCTTATTATTACATTTGGTTATCATATTTGTGAGTTACCATTTTATTAAATATACATTACTTCCAACCCACTATAAATAACTATAAATTATACAGGGTTAACATTAGAACCATAAACACAACCATGAACACAACCATAAAGTTCTCCGTTCTAGCAGTTTTACTTATCAGCGTGATTAGCATAAATTAGTCCAAGATCCTACTCTTGTCTAGAAATAATTCTGTCGTTACTATGCTGTAGACGCAAAGAAATGTTGCAATTTGAAAGTTAAACTCACTACCCATACAGATGAACACTGCGCCTTTTTTACAAATGAACCATGTATTGAAATACTCTCACGCAAAAGCAAAGTTATTAACACAGAATAATTTACAAAACGAAATCAGAATAGATTTGTTTCCTACAAGAAGAATTAATCAAGTTGATAACTACCGAAAGCAACCCCGTCAACAAAATTGTTGCAGTCCTTGTAAACAAATATAACATCACAAGAATAAGATCTGCAGCTGCTAAACTTGCAATCAATGCGCAATGGTATTTTTAAAACGTATAATAATAATTATTGCAGTCAGGAAATTTGTAATTAAGGATTGCTACAAATAATATAGGTTGCTGTATGTACTGCAAATTCTGGATATAATCATTCAACTTTTTTACTTCAAATCAAAAAAAAAAAGTTATAATACTTAAGGAATATTGTTGAGATGTAGTAGAGATGAATTTTAGCAAACAAAGCAGTTGAGGACTATTGCATTCTTACTGCGTTAATGTCTGTCTGTGTAATATCTTTGGGGAAGATCCATGCTTCACCTTCTCTGTATCGTCCCGATTTTAGTTTATGTACCACCAGAGCGAGTTCGGAGCCGCTGCACATATAAACAAATATATAATCACAATATCCTGATAAGAGTAGGAAAATCTCTCATTATTTACAGCTTATCAAAGAAGTAGTAATACATTGAAAAAATATAGTAGATTAAATTTATACTTTTTATCTTAGCGAATATATATAAATTTTGATTTTACGAATCTCTCTTGTGTATTTATAAAATAGTACCTTATTTAAAACCATTTATATTTACAAAACAATACAAATTGTAAACATCATGTGTTTAAATAACGTTTGAAAATTAGAAAGTTTTATTAATAATTCATATATTTCTCATATATACACATCAATTTCCTTTCTTTGTTTACCAATATGAGAAATAGTTTTGTCAATATTTGAGGTAAATACTAAAATAAAATGTACTAGGAACATTAAGCTTAACTTAATTAACCCTCATCATTAAGCTCAACCCTTTTTATGAACGTACTGCAACCATATCAATCATAAACCGACACCGTACTTGACCTCTCACTACTGGCTGCTCAGTAGCTGCACCACTTTCTATTCGGCAGGATGCTGACTTTCAGCTTGGCTCTAAACTACAACGCTGCTAAGAACGAAGTTGATAGCGGGAATCACACCCGCGACCCACTGCCTCGTTAGCCAACGCGCTGCCAAGCGCGCTACCGACATAATTTTTAATTATTTAATATTTAATTAATAGAATAAATAAAAACTCTGATTCCAAAAGCAATGCCATCTAGGCCTAAATGAGTGTTTTAATTAACGAACTAGTATTACTTCTAAATATTAATGTACCCTTAAGTTATCAACATATGCCATTAATATTTGCAATTCATGTGAAAATACTACTACAAGTACTAAGTATTTTAAACTATTTATCTAATACTTCACATCACCCTATCAACATGTTGAAGTTTCATGTACTTACATTTTTATTGCTAGTATAGTATAAATGTATGCAAAAATAAATATGCAACCTTGTAAACAAATAAAAATGTAAAAATAAATTCCTTTGAATTTACTACTTTATTTACAACAAGGTATCCTAAACGTGTAATAAACTGGAAAAATATATAAACGTTAAAAATTCTTAAACGTTTTTCTTTTAGCCTTACATAAATATAATAATACTATAAATATGAACCCATGGACATTCTCAGCTATAATCCGCTCACTTTCATTAAGTAAAGCATCCACCATGAAAGTAACTCTCTTCTTAATCATTTGTGCCGGCATTGGCGTTGTAAGTACACCGCCTTGAAATAACCCCGTCCATACTTATCTCTCCTATTTTGTTATTATTTATAGTATGCGCAATCAAGAAAAAATTGCCACCTACAAGAAGAACTACGCAACTTATTACAATACCACCACCACGATGAAATTAGTGCATGCATTAAAAACAACTACAATACCACAAGAATAGGAACTCTACTTGCACAACATACGACCAATACAAATAGAATTTATAAAGCATTTGATGATAACAATTGCGGACAGCAAACTTGTGACCAGGAATTGCTGGCAGTACTATTTATTGGTGTATTAATTGTAAGTAATATTTTGCATGAAATGCAGCAGCTCATGCCAGACTGTCAAATCCTTAACGTAGCAATCAAAGAGATCATTCCAATTCTAAAAGAATGTGGTTTCAATGTTTGATGGAAATATAATAGTAGACTATAGTAAACAAAACTGTTAAGAATGAACCTAATACTACTGTAAGTTTTTCCATAGCTAAAAACGGTTAGTCTACAGCTTCGTATTTGCATGATTGTTTGTACGATTGTATATGTACGAAATATATTATCATTAGTGTGAGAATATTCAGGGTGTGATCTCCGTCAAAAAATGTGGAACGCTTCACGATTTTGCGTGTCATCCTTGCGCAGGGGCCATGCTAATCTTCTCTGTATCGTTCCAATTTTAGTATATGTACCGCCGAAGCGAGTACGGGAGCCTGCGTCAGCAGGTAAATATATATACCCTGACTTGGTGGCCAAACCCTACAAAGAGATATGATGTTCGAAATAATATAACAAATTATTATTTAAACTATTCTCTAATATTCTTCTACTAGTACCTTGAATTATTAAAACACCATCCCGAATTATAAAGACAACCTATTAAATGCATAGACATATAACAAAATAATAAAATATTTATTTACATTTCCCTAGAGCCATCTACCAATAAAAAAATAAATTACCCTCCCGTAAATCAAGCATTTCACCCCACAAGCGCCCTGTTCTTTGTAGAAAGCGTCAAAGCATGGTAGAGCAAAAATTGCTCCTAGTGTTACGAACCACGCATACGTATTTCCTTATTTCGCATATCGAGAATGTAATAAAGGCAAACGTGCGGTACATACAGACGAGTATATCCCCTCAGCAAACCGATGCACGCGTCAAATACTTGTTACGTTAAATAAATCATTAAATTTCCAAAAGCATGCACGTCTCCACCATCCCTTAATCCTTCCGCGTGCTCACCCGTGTTAATTCCAGATGAAGATGGAGGGCAAACTAATATTATGTGAGTGAATGCTGACGGAATGTGCAATTTCCAGCACATTATCTACGCTCCGAGATACTACGAACAGCATAAGAATGCTGAGGTTCATTTCAAAGCTATTGATCGTTTAATAGCTATACTTTACGTTGATATTATACTTTATAGCACAGTTCGTTCTGCTTGACGCTGGTCCTGATTGAAGTGGTATTTGTGCATAGCAAATAAAGTGAAATCTCAGGATTTACTATCCATTATGGCGACTTATACCACTTTGCTTTCCGCCAAGTTATGAAGATATAGAAACGAAATAATCCTTAAAAATTACAACACGTTTCATTGAGAGCATTCCTTAAAATTTTGCTGGATTTACCCAGAGTAAAAATCTAACTTATCGATTTACATTTGGAATTTATATTCAATAGAACATATCAGACCGTCATCGTAACCCTTCACAGGCAGACTAAAAGGACTTCAGAAAAGCGACAAAATAATGAATTCCTTATCGTACCCCATTCGTTTCTTTCTTCCTCGGTGCTTTCTACTTCCCAGCTGCCATAGTACGACCTCTGCTGAATATCAGACAAAGATACCCACCCCTAATGCCCAAGCCATTCATACTCCCACCTCACATATTAATAACCTCACAAACTCCCTCAGAAAAGAAACTTCTAAATCTTAAATGTTACAGTTTCTTTACGTATTTTCACTGATAGTTCAGCAGTCAAATGCAAACACTACAGCTTGGAAACCGCGACGCGTGCACTCCGACCCCGAGGCTTTCAAACACAGAACGATCGTGGAAGAATGAGCGCATAGAAAGACCTCGATATTCGTGATATTCCCGTTTCGCCCAAGCATAAATTGTGATCGTCTCGGTTTTCAGTCGTAGCCTTCGTTTCAAACAGCCGTAAACCCTGCGGATTGTATTTGCAGGACATTGAGAAACGCCCGAGCGCACCCGCCGAGCAACCAGCGCAAGAATATGGAATATGATGCAGAAGACAAAGCATATCCCTTAGCGCTCCACGAGTGTTACTCGATTTCGGTCATGAAACGTTTGACTTTGATGTACATAACGAATAGTCTCTTTAAGCTCGCACTTAAGCTTCATGCTGTAGGCCGTTGGAATATCATGATACCGTGCGACATGTAAAACGACGTGTAAAATTACAGCAAAAAAAATCAGCAAATTCACCAAATACAAAGCGGGCATTCCCCTGATTCCAATTCGAAAAACAGTGAATTATAACCAGTGCTTTATTTTTATTACGAAAATAGCACTTTGAAGTGCGTCGCACGTTCTTATATTCCCACTTTTTGGTACCTATTGTTTCGTTCATTAAAGCCCACAATGACGAAATGAAGGAGTTTAATCTAATGCGCGCGGCCAACGAAAACTGGATGCAATCCAATTTAGCGAATTCAGTACGCCGTCGCAGCTGCCTTTGTAAGCCGTTTTTTCGTAATCTCGTGCTCAATTCCCATTTCCTACCACCTTTCCTCCATTTGTTCCTTCGACGCATTCCTTGTGAATTCCAATCGAGCGTTTTAAAAATGCAAATAGAGCGCACCGGCTGTTAAAAGAATGCGGCGCCAACGCAATGCTCACGCGCCTTCACCGCCCAATTTAAAAAGCAATTCGCATACTTTCGTAATAAAATTAAACGTATTTCACTTAAAACAAATTAATTCAATTTTTTTATATAGCTAACCGACCCTACATCTGTATTTCATATTTAAGAGACGATTCCCCCAACGCCACCAATTGTTTAAGTTTTCAATAAAAACCGCAAAATACCCTCAACATCGAAAATTTTCCTTTTGTGCATTATTGTTGATCATTCGAACACAAGCCACGTGCTCCGCGAAACGAGTAGCCATCAGCGCGACAACTCACTCGATAGGGTAGTTTTGACAAGTCGCCTTTAAAGCCGCCGCCGCCCATCCGTTAAAAAATTCACGGCATGCAAACTGATCGTTCGTTTCGCAATTCACGACCACTCACGTTTTGCGACTTTTGTGACACGTGAAGAAAACTATTTCGTTTTGGGTTCCACGCTACAACACTAACATTGATAAAATCAACCGTTTCAACCTATAAAACTACCGAGGAGTCAATAAATTTTTTAAAAAAACCAAACTTCGTTATGTAGTGATAAAATGCATCCGTACTCAGAACGAATGTGTTGCATTCTGTCAATTTGCCATTGACAATGCCAATTTGAGACTGTTTAAACCTTAAGCTGAAGGATGAATATCCGTGTTGACATTTATATGCGTACAGCAGTGATAGAACGTGATGGGTGTTCGTTTAACACCATTGTTGCTATGCTGTGTGATGCGTTGCTCATTTCAGTTCTTACACACATTTCCCATATCACATTTCCAGATTCGTTCGATGACATATGACGTGTTGAACCATTTGTACAATGTACAAACCAAAAGTGTACAGAGACGGGTTATATAAATGCATGAACCCAAGCTACAAATAGATGAACAACAATATTGTATTAGGATACATTTGCATGTTCCCTAACTTTGTATTTATGAATAAAACGTTTTCGGCTGGTTCCTTTCTTCGGTATGATCAACAATCCAATATCAGGCACTCCGTGATGAAAATCACCGACACACTTAACAACAATATGTTCCTAAAACGTATACTTACAATGTACCAAAGTGGCACTCTTTATGATGTCAATAGGCATATTCATACTGCCCGTGACTTGACACCAAAATGGAGGAAAAATACGTTAGAGTTGAAATATCGCTAGCGCTCCTTTAGATCGATATAATACATCAATCTTATCAGCACAGTTTCCAAACATTGATTCGTTACCATCCGTAGACTCCACAAAGCGTTTCCCAGGCAGGAGATGGATGACGAAAATAGTTGCAATGGTGTGATGTCAACTTTTAGAAGTGTTAAATTCAAGGGAGAAAAAACAATATACTCACTCAAAATATACTCACTTTCATCAAGGCGAAGTCTGTTTGCAAAAAGAGTAGAATGTTTGTTCTTGTTCGTAGTTTTGCTGATGATTTCTATCCTGCTGAAATTCGGGTGCAACATATCCACAGGCTGAGACGAAAAGTAACGTAGAATTCACGTCTGAAACGTTTCCACATCCATTTATACATGGCAAGTCAAGCCACCACGTCGACGTTCTTGAGAAAAAACGAAACCTTTCATGTCCACCGGGATGTACACTTGAAGAGTGGAAGCCATAGAAAATGAAAAGTCAGCAACGACTTTCCGGGCAAAAAGCCTAACACAGCATTAACTTGATATCTGAAAAATGGGTTTTACACATCACATCTAAATCAACAAAAGAAAACCGAGAGAAACCTGAAGAAGTATACAAAACATCAAAAAGCACTCAACACATTTTTAAAGTATTTATAAACGTGTCGGTAGGTATACAAACCAAAAAGTATTATATTAATTTTCCCGGCGGATAAGTCTTTACTCACCAAATTCCAAGAATGTCATTCAATCGCGTAGATGCCTTAGATTAAAAGCGATTACGTTGATTGCAATACAAACCCATGGCGGATAAGCTCTTTGTAACCTGCACGCTGAACACGGCCATAAAGTTGTTACACACTGCTGGAGCTTATGAGAAAATAACGTGGTATAACGATGCAAGGTGAAACCACTTCGAGTCCAAGCAGGGATTAATTAGCGCGACGTTTGAGAGCGGTGAGCATGAGGTCGTTGTTGCCCTTTGACCAAAGTCCTCCATCTCCAGTGTTGGGCAGGCATCACTGTAGCCTGCGGGGTATAGAAATAGAGATTAGAACAAATGCACACAATAAGATTAATTAATTTCAAACACCAATTTATGCACAATAACCTGTATTTATTCAGCGCATTCATGCTTCACTTCGCTCTAACTTTAATTAAGCGAGCATGTTGATTAATTAACAGATTTCGCCGAATCGCCGCGGCTATTGATTAGCGAGCGCGTAGCATGATTGAATACCGGACTTGTGGGTATTTGTTGTTTATCGTTATTGAATTCCTGGTTGATACAAAACTTACTTACCGAAAATGCGATCTCCAACACATGGCTTCACACAAATTGCTTTTATGGGCAAAACACGCAATGTGCACAGTGTATACTAAGTGTGATGTAAAAGGAATAATTATGTGAATACAACCTGGTTTTAGATGATATTTGATTAAATTAGCACTCAGAACATCGTTGGCGAATCGTGAAAACGTCGACCTTGGAAAGAGCACAGAACAAAAGACTGACGCAGCGCGCGCGTCTTGCGCAGGTTGCTCAACCTACTCAATGCTACCAATCTCTATCTCTCAAAACACCAAGCGCCTAATTCAAACATACAAATTTGAAACAATGATTAAGTTTAACTTGTTTCTCAACAGTTTCAATTCACCCACTATGAATGAAACTATACCTAAACAAATAGAAGTGAGCGTAGATAGTGTAACATTAAGCGATAGCAAAGCGGTTGAGACGCTATTAATGAACGATTACTCGATTAGACGGATCCGGGCACCTACGAAAACAGCAATTTGAAAACGCAGAGCAATTCCTAGCGTGTCGGGTGCGAGAATATTCAGAAACAACGCGCGATTATGACTAGAGCGCACGTTGAGCGATCTGCGACTGGAAACAAATTGATAATCGATTTAAAAATCTATTTGTGGTTAGCCAAATATTGGATTTCAGTTCGATTCGTCTCTAGTTGAACTCTAAAACATAATGTGTTATTTTATTTTAAGCTAAGTGCTTTCTTTCTTAAAGTAATTGAAGAGGAAATAAAATGTATTGGAGACATTACGACATTATCGACATCCCAGAGCGGCCATGGCAAGTTTTTGTCCTTCGGGTTCAACATGGAATGAATACGTACACGATGAAGGCACGTTTATTTGGGACGATTTCGTCTTTTTCGGCGTGCGTCCCTTTCAGAAAGTCGAAGTTTCCATTTGCTGCAGATAGCCAGCAATCCAGTGCTTTTAGAACGCTGCTCGCTTCCGGTTACTTGCATTCCGCTCGATCGATTTGAGATTGTTTCTGATTGCTTTTTTTCTACTTCTCCACATTACTGTGTTTTTTAGATATAAAATATAAATGAATTTCTGAAAGCACTACACTCAAATTGAATACTTTTAGGAAATTTTATATTCAATTCAAGCTTATACAAAATATGATTTTGGCAGGCTTAGCAACGTAAACCTCATGAGTGAATTTACATGGATTTGGTAGAGATTTAGTCATAAATACTAGAGTACTAGCGTTATGTGCGTTGCTTATGTCACATTTTGCAAGTTTACGATTGAAATATGTGTGATAAAAATAAGTATATGATATAATATACAATACATGATAGGATATTACCTGTTACTAGTCGATATTGAAGGAAAACAGCACTCGGAGAACTTATTGGATGTCGTTATTCTAATAACCTAACCTCGTCAAGCGCACGGAAACAAAAGCCGAGCGCGCACAGATCTAACTCACACTGCTCGCGCGATTGCAACCGCCGAAACAAGAATTCAAAGGTAAAAAAGTTAGTACACGTTAATTAAGTATAAGTTACTTTTAATTGTTCAACACATGAACGGTTATTCAAAGTACCTCTGTTTTTATATCCAACTGTATTTTTGTAAATTGGTTTCTATATAGATAAAGGAGTTGCCTACATCGTTCCACCTTTTATTATTTGAATTCAAACTTTGAAATGAAACGAAATGTTTTTGTCTATTTAATTCATAATAATCTCAGTTGTATTATTTTGAAAATAGATTTTTTTTATTGGCTATAAAATTCTAGTACTTTATTTGGAAATTCTGGTGTTGTTCGTCTTTACATTTATTATTTTCTTCGAGCTAGAAACTTCCACCTCGTCCGTTGTATCATCTGCATTCAACCTTTCAGCTCTTAATTGTTTCTCTTTTTTAGTTATAAGTGGAAAACAGAAAGTCTGGAAATCTTTTTAAACTAAATTGAATTTAAAACTGGAAAGCGTGCAAGAAATAGATACTCACGATAAACGATGTAAAATGCAATGTCATTGGAATTTAATACATTTTTTGCACACCAAGGCCAAAGAGGAATTTTACGACCTCTCGGTATATATCGCATGTATACACAACGATTTTTATATTTTATCTGAAAGTATTCACATAACAATATTCTACATGTTTTTAAACTAGCGAACAAAAATATTCAAAATATTGAAAAGCAGATTTCACTCGATGTCAGGCCATATTTTCTTTAACACCGTCACTAAGTCAGAAGGAATCGTGTTCATTCGAGATGACGAATTAAACTCGCTTCTCCCTCCGACGAGCGCCCGGACACCTCCGCTTGGTTGCCGCCCCAGTAAGAAGAAGCAAGCATACTGAAAGTTGAGATGCTCCGAGAACTTCCAACACTGCACTGCTTCTTAATTTCTCACGTGCAATCTGTGGCGTAATTTTGCAGCGGGGCCAAAGGTGGATTAACTGTTTTAATCAGTATTTGGTGTGAATTTATTAATCTTTTTCACTGCTGTTTGCATTCACTGCAGAGGTTAAGACTGGTAAGCATTTTAGGACAGGACACGGTGATTTGTGTCTCACGGAGCTGTCCACCTTGGCACGTCCGGGAAATCTTCTTTCCGGCTTAAGTCGTGTGACATTTATTATGGCCCGCTTTGGAATGAGACGTAAAGAGGCTTTTACGCAACTGCAAACAAAATAAAGTGTTAATGGACAAGATCTTTAAATTAATAATCAAGCATTGGGGAAATGGCGATGCCAATCGGAAGGAATTATGGGAAAGTGGAAAGCGCAAAAAAAAAAAGAGAGAAAACCGTTTTTGATAGGTGAAAATCATGTTGGAAAATTTCAATACTTTGACTCATCTTATTAAAAAACAATAAATTAAAATACATTGCTCTCTTTTTTATTTACAACAACTTGAGATATAACTCCTATCCTTATATTATTTTCTAGTTTCTCACATGATCACTGCCAGTCACAATCAAATTCCCTACTAACTAATTTTAAGCTTTAACAATCCTCTATTGTTTCATTGCAGAATTTAATTAAACTCATTCCAGCGCCTCTCAAGTCACACTCAACAATCAACCATATGCATCTGTTCTTCACCATTACACTACCTTCCTCCACGTATGCATCATACATGCATGTACATTCTCGTTGAAATGACCACTTGCCTGCACATAGACCAGGAGTACTCTTGGTCGTTGCTGCGCAAATGTACGAGCCCACTCAATAGGCACTCTATGACAAGGCGTGCACTTGATGATGGCAAACTAAGTTCTGTTTGCATTTCCACATCCTTGCAAGCACATTCAACTTGTCGAATATCCCTTCTAGAGTTTCACCCCTTGATGAATATTGCTTACACTAGAAACTTAAACCTGGACACTCTGCAAACTGATATTTCAACATCATCATAAATTTGGCATGGAAAGCTGGTCAATATACTCAAATCAGTGGTATTACCCATAGGATTCTAAAACTTTTGTAATTACAAGCCTCTTCAATTTCCTAAACTTTATCCTAATTGCTGTAGTCTATTTTTCATGGCCATATACAGCATTATTAATACGTGCGTGTTGTGCTTTGGTAGCATTGGCTTCATAAATTTCGCAATTTGATTGTGTGCCGGATGCACGTAGTTCCCGTCATCTTCACTGTCGTGCGAATCCTTTATTAATCGAGTAAACGATCTCTCGATGTTAATTCAGTTCGCTTCTCTTTTAGCTCCTGCCATCTCTATTTACGCTCCATATCTCAGCCTAGCAAGTGCAGCATTCTCGGCGTTTTGTATTCCAGAAGTGTTTACACACGATCTGGGAGTGGACGTGACAGTTTAACAAACTAATTTTATCATGATGTAAAAACCACACTGCAAAACCGCACGCATGCTGATTAAGCTTTATTTATTCATTCATTTTCTTTTGCCTAAAACATATGGATAAGGTCACATCAAACATTTGTGAGTTATGTTGAACTTGTTTTCATGTCGTTGGACACCAATGCAAACAGGTTTAACAACTTTAGGTACCTTGTCGGTTGCTGCACTTGTCCTCATTGTGTTGCTACCCACTTTACATTTGCTCTAATTACATTGGCAACGTTCCGAACCTTTGTAATGTTTGTAACATAGACCCTTTCCTATTACAATCTAAATGTAATTCTCAACTATACTATAGGTTTGGGAAGCGAATATAGATTTGAAAATCAATAACAAGAATGTTTATTTTGTACTCCATATTTTTCAAAGTTCGATTGAAAGTACATCTTAAGCTACTCTCCATCTTCACCTTTAGATTTTTAATTCTACTTGGTGTGCCTTATGACTTCAATGTAAGCAGAAAGTTTTTTGTTGCGGGCAAACTTTGCCCGCTCTTTTTTAATCTGACTTCGAACCTGAGTTCAGGTGGTTCTTACTTATACTTTAATGGCCATTAAGTAAAATAAACACTTTCAAAGAGTCTTTAATAAAAACAAGCAACCAATAACCAAAGACACAAATATGTTCTTCAAGAAAATAGAAAAGAAAGCAATTTTATGTTATAAGAGTTAGGGTTAGGGCAGAAAAGAAGTGATAGTTGAGAACAAATGCGTTTAATTTACTCACTTTCCTCCCATACATAAAACCCTCGACTCAATTTAAACTAACCCAACACCTGCACTGGAACTAGAACAGTAAGATTAAAATTGTAATTTATATGCATGAGAATCATCGGATAAGAAGCGCATACTCCCAAAGTGCAACAACTGCGGACAGTTAGCTAAAAGCTTTTTAAATAAAACGAACAAACACGATAATACCACTTAAAACACACATTCTCGGACTACAAATATCAAAGATACAAAGTCGTTTGAAGTTAATAAAGACAACTTGCAATTGCCAGCATTTGTAGTAATTGAATTTACGCTTGAAGCGAGGTGAAAATCCGTCACTTGTGCGTATAATGACGCGTCATAATTCATTGGAACTAGCATGTATTCAAGTTTAATTTGCGCTTGTTGGCGGCGGTTATGACGATGCGATTATTGTTCGTTTGTTAATGTGTACTGATGCGGGCATAATTCGACTTGTCACATCCGATGATGGCGTCGCCGTGTCGATTATGATTAATACGTGATTAATAACCGGCCCCGGTTTGCAATGCGTTGACGGCAGAATTGTATAGTTAATTTATAAGTGTATAATAAACAAATCGATATTTGCGCCGTTAAAAGTGATGATAAGTTGATGGCAAATATCATTACTCTGCTCAAATAAAAAATACTAATCTAGAAATGCGAAAAATGAGGAAACCAATTACAGGATATAAATCTTGATGTGTTGACGTGTAGAAATGTTAAGTAAGCAAAGCACTGAAATTAATGAATGCTTAAAACATGCAACATAATCAACTCTCAATAAGAAAAAGAAATCTGTTTGAGAGAGCATTTTTTCATCATCTTAACCTCAATTTTCCCATGTCACTTTCGCAATAAACAATTCCGGCCGAATTTAAAAATGGATATCACACTTTAACATATTGGAAGTGTGGAATTATTTAGTAAGCATCGAGTGTATTCTGCATCAGTTATGCAACACTTGTATACTTAGTAGACAAGTCTGAACTTGTTTTGTTTGCAATTTGCACAAGATTCAAGCACCTTCGGTCGGAATTACAGTCCTGCCATGTGAGAGGGATCTAGGGATGGCATGAGTTTGATTGATAGCGAGAAATTTTTTGCATGCGGTGGTAGGAAAGTAGTTTTCCATGGGCGTATAGGGAAATACGACTGCTTGCTTGTATAGGATTGAGCAACTAACAATGAACAGTGAACAGCTAAAATAAGGGAAACAGGCAAGCCCGGTTAAGACAAGTTAAGCATGTGAAACTCTCCCAAAGAGATCTTGATTAGAAAAAGAATAATGGGAAACTATTGGAAAAAGGCATTTTACGAAATAATATTTTAAGTTTTATCTGCTTGGAGAAGAAAATTCTAATCGAGAAAAATAGTAGAATCAGTAATCTAAATTTAATTAAATTAAAACCCCAAATAAAAGCTCCTCTTGTTTTCTCATCTTTTTTATGATTCATAACACCCATTTCAAAACTAAACAATTATCTTTTAAATGTTTATAAACAGCTGGCCTTCTGTTTAAAATGTTTGTCTGCTTCCAGCAAACATTTCCTCTGCTTTCCTTTCTCACCGTAGCTCAATGCACAAAAAATAGAACATCCGAAAATTTATGTAAACTGCACTACAAAGCAATAAATTCTACAAACCGCGATCATGCACACGAACCTTGTACATTGAAGTTTCCCGCACTGCCTCGTCAACATGCAACATTGCATATTCTGCACACTTTGGTCGTGCCTACATTACCTACACTGCACGTAGTGTAGCCTGTTTTACATATTTGCTTTGTTAAATATGCTGAATATTTAATTTCTACTGTATGAAGAGCGGTGACATTTTGACTTGTTTGCACTTGTTTGATCCTGTTAGCTGACTTGTTCCACATTCCACACGTGGGACCTAATGAGATCTGTCTGAAATCTGAAAATCAGTTGCCAAATTGAGCTCGCAAATTGTTCAATGAACCATCCTTACGTGCATCGCTGATCATCAAACTGACTCCTACTCTGTATTAAATTACCTCAATTGTTTTGTATAGAGACAAAGCTTTCTACAATTCCAACACGACGTGATTTATTATTGAAGTTTTAATTACATTTTTTAATTGCAATTTTGCGGCTGCAAAATGCCTTTTTTATATTTTTCAAATTATCATTTGATAAAAATCTTATATTCTTTTCTGATCTTCATTCTAACATTTCTCACAGTATTAAGAATGGTCCTAACTGATTAGAACGTTCCCATCTTCCGCAGTATTATCTAACAATCCCATCTTGTTTTATACACTGTTTAACTGATCTTGCTACATCAAACACATTCCCAGATATTCCAGCAATAGCTCCTGCCATTCCAACTTCCGTTTATCTCGTTGACATTGTGCTTCTCCAGCTTGCTCTTATTGCGATATGGATAAATTCATAATGTTTTGTCTATTTTATACGTTTGCATGCAAGCAAACA